>MDKI01120602.1:0-16132 GCA_005239505.1 Nicotiana paniculata | reverse complement strand
GATGCAAGAATCAGGCCATGGAGAGGAGCCATAGAGGCTAGGGATGGTGGTGAGACCACCATAGCTACCGGCGAACAAGAAAATGGCGAGGGGCTTAGGGTTTGGGCAGAGGGAATTTTGAGAGATAAGGGGATGACGACGGAGAACAGATGAGATAAATGAGAGGGAATGAGGGTCTGGGAGAAGGATCATTTGGTTTGATTAAGGTAAGGGATATCTAGACCGTTGGTCTGAATGATCAACGGTCAGGATTGAAATGGGGTGTTGGGTTGGGCATATCAGATTGGGCTCAAGGGTATTTCAGCTTGGGGTCTGTTGGGGTTGATTTAATAAGGTTTGGGTCTGGTTTAACTTAGGATACAATTGAAATGGGATTAGGCTATTTGTTAAATACCCAATTCAAATCAATTAAAATAATTTACAAAATAGCTAATTATAAAAAATGAATTTCATGCATAGAAACTAGTTTGAAATGATTAGTTAGTATTTAAAAGTACAAATGACTAATTTCTGGTAGAAAATAGTGCAAAATTATATGCTTGGGCTATAATTGCAAAGTTATTACAACTATAGCCAAAAGATGCCAATTTGGCTGATTATGAAATAATTGGGTCTAATTAGGACCATAAAAAATAAATTAAATCAAGAAATTCTTTTGAAATAATTTTAATGCAATTTTATAATTGTTTATTGGCAATAAAATGTTGGATAGATTAATACAAATATAGGAAAATTGTGGAAAAATTTCAATTGCTATGCAATTTCGAAATATTATTTGGGAAAAATTGGGTATCAACAGCTGCCCCTCTTTACCCGAAAAGGATGAAAGAGTTTGTCGGTTAAAGACCAGATGGCCAATTTTGACCGAGCGAAACGGTTTGGGAGAGATTTAGGCCGTACCCTGGCTTCTGAGCTGCCTACATATCCCTAGTTTTACAGGAATCAGGTCGTATGTAGTTTTGGATCCATCGGCAAAGTATACCGGTGAGTTCATCACAATAACGGACGCAATATCTAGGGCTAGATGAATGAACGGTTCCACGGGAGAGATTAGGTTTGATATGGCTGGGAGAACTGAAGCGGGATCGCTCCTGGGGGTAGCCGTCGCTTGCCGAGTTACCTGCAAAGAAGAATACCGCAAGTGTATATTGTGCGTAAATTTAAACATGATGCAGGCTACCGTTTGACTATGAATGTTGTCTTTGGACGGTTAGGGATGACGTCCTCGGACCATGATATCCTGGGCCATGAATTGTTTGATGAGAGATTCACAGTTCATGAAATGATGTTCTCGGGCAATGAAGATGGTGCCTCTGAACTATGAAGCCTTTGAATAATGATATGCAAGATTGAGAGAGATCATCAGGCCATGACATGGTGTCTTCCGGCTATGAGGATGGTGCCGTCAGACTATGACGCCTTTGGACAGGTTGGCGATATTTCAGCCCATGAAATGCAGTAATATGACTTCCACAAGGCAGAGCTTAGTCTTGGGAAATGGAGGGCAGAGCTTAGCCCGAAAGAGAAGCGAAGTAAATAATGCTTGAGAGACAGCGGTTAGTCTCGGTGAAAAGCAAATTGGAGGCAGAGCTTAGCCTCATGCAAGTATGGAGACAGAGCTTAGTCTCATGCAGAGATGTGGAAGGCAAAGATTAGCCTTATGCAGAATGAAGGTAGAGATTAGCCTTATGCAAGAGAAGACAGAGATTAGGCTTATGCAAGATGGAAGGCAGCAGTTAGCCTTATGCAGATAGAGGTAGAGCTTAACCTCATGCAGATAGGAAGGTGGCAGTTAGCCTTATGCAGATGGAGGCAGAAATTAGACTCATGCAAAATGCGGGACAGAGCTTAGTCCCATGCAAGATGAAGGCAAAGCTTAGCCTTATGCAAATGAAGGCAGATACTAGCCTTATGCAAAATGAAGGAAGAACTTAGCCTTATGCAGAAGATTAAATAGTAAATGACAGTAGAATTTCTTAGCTGGCAGCAGGCTTTGATATTATGATTGGTGTGAGCATTGTGACTACAGAGCATTGTTTATTCATGCTGATAGAAAATGTCGGCAAGTGCGATGGTTTCGAGGATTGTGATTTTGAACATGTTCGTTCTTTGTTCTTGCATCCACAGAAAAATCGTGAGTACTATAGATGGGGGAGGTTGGTTTGTATCTCCGTTGGCTTTACTTGATTCACTCTACTTGGTCTGATGATTCTGTTTGCGTCATCGGGGTAGCGTTTGCTAAACAAAGCTATATTTGAAAATGTGCATGATTTTATAAAGACATAGTAAAAATATATTTTGAGAAATTTAGATGAACTGATGACCGTGACATGGTTAAATACATTTCAACCACTCGTGCTACGGAATTTTGAGGGTCCTCCTCAAAATTCTGCCCCAGTTAGATGGTTGATGATTTTGACCGTTGTAAATGTTGCGATCAACTGAACTTGTTTCTGAATTTTGAGGGTCCTCCTCAATATTCTACCCAGTTTCTAATTGTGGGGGAAATGAAATTTTTATTGAATTATGACCGAACCTATAGGGCTGCCTATGTATCCCCTCTTAAATGGGAATCAGGTCGGGCGTAGTTCAGTTACATCATTGAAGAAAAACATAGAAAGTTACACATAGTATTGTTTCACTGCATGTGAATTGATTGGATTTGGCCAAACATCTCCTTCCATTTATGCAAGTATGAGAGCTCCTCCTGTCAATACTCGGTGAACCATATACGGACCTTGCCAGTTGGGAGAATATTTCCCTTGGATTCGTCTTGATGTGGAAAAATCTTCTTTAACACCAGCTGTCCCGATGTGAACTATCTTGGCTTGACTCTCTTGTTGAAGGATATGGACATTCTATTCTGATAAAGTTGACCATGACATATTGCATTCATCCTTTTCCCATCTATGAGGGCTAACTGCTCGTAACGACCTTTTATCCATTCTGCATCGCTGAGCTCAGCTTCTTGTATGATTCTTAAGGAAGGGAACTCCACTTCGGCAGGGATAACAACTTCCGTACCATAATACTGTAAATAAGGAGTTGCCCCGGTTGATGTGCGGACTGTGGTGCGGTATCCCAGTAAGGCAAATGATAATTTTTCATGCCACTATTTGTGCTTTTCTATCATCTTTCTCAATATCTTGTTGATGTTCTTGTTGGCGGCTTCCACAGCTCCATTCATCTGCGGTCTATAGGTTGTGGAATTCTTGTACTTGATTTTGAAAGTCTCGCACATGGATTTCATCAGATCACTTTTGAGATTGGAGCCGTTGTCGGTGATGATTGACTCTGGAGCCTCGAACCGACAAATGATACGATCAGGGACAAAGTCTTCCACGACTTTCTTAGTCACTGATTTGTATGATGCCGCTTCGACCCATTTGGTGAAGTAATCAATAGCTAATAGGATGAATCTGTGTCCATTTGAGGCTATAGGCTCAATTGGTCCAATAACTTCCATTCCCCAGGCGACAAACGGCCAAGGTGAGCTTGTTGCATTGAGCTCATTTGGGGGTACCTGTATCATATCTGCATGTTCCTGACATTGATAGCATTTCCGGACATATTGGATGCAGTCCGTTTCCATGTTCATCTAGAAGTAACCGTCTCTGAGTATTTTCTTTACTAAGACAAAACCATTCATGTGTGGGCCACAGGTCCCAACATGTATATCTTCAAGTAGTCTGAAGGCTTCCTTTGCATCGACACATCTTAATAGTCCCAAGTCAGGAGTCCTTCTGTACAAGTTTCCTCCGCTGAGAAAGAAATTGTTGGACAATCTCCGGAGCGTGCATTTCTGAGTGTGATTTGCAAGCTCTGGGTACTCTCCCTTTGACAAATATTCCCTGATGTCGTGGAACCATGGTCTCCCGTCTGCTTCTTCTTCAATGTGGGCACAATATGTCGGTTGGCTATGGATCTTTATTGGAATAAGATCAATGAAGTTCGTATCTGGGTGTTGTATCATGGATGATAGAGTGGCCAATGCATCGGCAAACTCATTCTGAATTCTGGGGACGTGCCGAAATTTTGTCTTTGTGAACCTTTTCCTCAATTCCTGCACATGGTGCATATATGGAAATATCTTGGACTTCTTGGTAGCCCATTCTCCTTTTACTTGGTGTATTAGCATATCTGAGTCACCAATTACTAGCAACTCTTGGATACTCATGTCAATGGCCATATTGAGCCCTAAGATGCAGGCCTCATATTCTGCCATATTGTTGGTACATGGAAATATGAGTTTGGCAGATGCCGGGTAGTGTTGACCTGTTTCTGATATCAGGACAACTCCAATGCTGACTACATTGAAATTGGCTACTCCGTCGAAGAACATTCCCACTATCATAGGATTCTACAATGTCTTCCCTTATGAATGACATTTCTTCGTCGGGAAAATACGTTTTTCGGGGTTCGTATTCTCCTCCCACGGGATTCTCTGCAAGATAATCTACCAGTACTTGCCCCTTGACCGCTTTCTAAGTCAGATAGACAATGTGGAACTCAGTCAGCAGGATTTGCCATCTGGCCAGTGGGCATGGGCTTCTGAGATATATATTTCAAGGGATCTATCCTTGATATGAGATACATTGTGTAGGCACAGAAGTAATGCCTCAGCATCTGGGCTACCCAGGTTAGAGCACAACAGGTACATTTCAATAGAGAATACTGTGCCTCATGTGGAGTGAACTTCTTAATCAGATGATAAATAGCCTGTTCCTTTCTTCATGTCTCGTCGTGCTGCCCTAGAATGCAGCCAAAAGCTCCATCTAATATCACAAGGTAGAGTATCAAGGGTCTACCTGGCTCTGGCGGGACTAAGACTGGTGATGTTGACAAGTATTCATTGATTCTGTCGAAAGATTTCTGACAATCATCGGTCCATTCGATCGCAGCATCTTTCTTCAGCATCTTGAAGATTGGTTCATATATAACCGTGGACTGGGCTATGAATCAGCTGATGTAGTTAAGGAGTCCCAGGAAACTCATCACATATTTCTTGTTCTTTGGCAGTGGCAATTCTTGGATGGCTTTGACCTTTGATGGATCCAGTTCTATTCCTCGGCGGCTGACGATGAACCCAAGAATTTCCCAGCAGGAACTCCGAATTCACACTTTGCGGGGTTTAACTTCAAGTTGTACTTTCGCAGCCTATCTAAGAATTTTCTCAAATCTGATGTATGGTCAGTGGCTCTCTTGGACTTGATGATGACATCATCCACATACACCTCAATTTCTTTATGTATCATATCATGGAAGATAGTGGTCATAGCTCTCATATAGGTGGCCCCAACATTCTTTGGGCCGAACGACATTATCTTATAACATTAAACTCCCCACGGTGTAATGAAAGCCATTTTCTCCACGTCTTCCTCGTCCATACAAATCTGGTGGTAACCAGCAAAGTAATCCACGAACGACTGAAGCTCATGCTTGGCGCAATTGTCAATCAGGATGTGTATGTTCGGGAGGGGGAAATCATCCTCTGGACTAGCGCGGTTGAGATCCCAGTAGTCGACACAAACCCTAACTTCCGTCTTTCTTGGGAACTGGCACGATGTTGGCTAACCATGTCGGATATTCAACTACACTGAGAACCTTGGAAATGGTTTGCTTGGTAACTTCCTCTTTGACTTTCAGACTCATATCAAGCTTGAATTTTCTGAGCTTCTGCTTTACCGGCGGGCACATTGGATTGGTTGGTAACTTGTGAGCCACAATGGATGTACTTAGACCAGTCATGTCATCTTACGACAATGAAAATATGTCTTCATACTCTCTCAAGAATTGTGTGTATTCCACTTTCTCTGATGGCGATAGATGAATGATGATGCGAGTTTCCTTGATAATTTCTGAATCTCCCAGGTTGACTATCTCAGTTTCGTCCAGATTGGACTTAGGTCTATTTTCAAAATCCTCAACTTCTCTGATAATTTCATTGGGTATGGTATCTTCTTCCTCTGAATCATTATCTTTTTGTTGCATTGTCTCATTGCATGTCGCAATCATTGGTTCATCAAGACAGGAAATAGTAATGATGTAAGATAAAATAATGAGAGAAAATGATAATAAATGAATACAGATTCGTTGAAACATAAAAGTGAATTTTTGAGTGTTTTTGGAACATTGGAAATTTTATTGGAAAATGCAAAAAAAGGAAAAGGCGAAAAGGAAATCATTAGAAAAAAATGAAATAACAATACTTGTTCAGCCTTGCTACCCCAGGACTCGTGGGGGCCTTGGATGGTCTGACAATCCAATTCTCAAGAAACAATCCCTTGCTCACAGTTTGGATGGTAGGGCCTTCCTCTTCATCCTCCTCAATAATAACACAACAGTCCCATGTCACCATCTTCCAGGAATAAATCTTTCAAAGCTTCTAGAGTTTCTTCTTCTTCTGACCCCCATGATATCAGCTTGCTGGAGAGTCTGCTCCAAATATGGTATAGGCTGTGCCAATGGATAGTAGGGACCGCGTTATGGTGGCGACCAGTCTTCGTACTCCTGCCAAGGGTATTTGTATCCCAGCCCAAAAGTGGTGCCATGGTTCTTCAATTATATTGGTTTGGAAATCCCCTGAAGATTTTCCCGAGTCCTCTGCCAGGCTCGTATCCACTCTAGTTCAGTATGCTCTCGGTCTTACTGTCCCACCATTTGTCTTTATCCACTGCATTGACCCGTTCAATGTGGTGGTAGGTTTCTCCACCCAGCCTTCTTCTTCCTTCAATCACCGAGATGGTCTGGCGACCATAGATAGGATTGCTTCTGTCTCCATGGATGATCACTTCCTGGTGGTTCCATTCAAATTTTACCACCTGATGCAATATTGATGCTATAGCCCCGACGACATGTATCCATGGGCGTCCCAACAACAGATTATAGGATGCCGATATGTCTATCACCTGAAATTCAATTTCGAACCATGTAGGTTCATTTGCATACAAAGAAAGATTTCACTGATGGTAGACCACTGAGAACCGTCGAAAGCCTTTACATTCATAGATCCTTCTTTGATCTCGTGCAGTCCCTTACCCAATTTCTTGAGTGTTGTCAACGGACAGATGTTGAGGCTGGATCCATCGTCGATCAGAATCCTGGTGATGAAGTAGTCCTCACATTGCATAGTGATGTGTAGTGCTTTGTTATGATTTAGCCCTTCAGGAAGCAACTCGTCCTCGTGGAAAGTGATCTTATGACTCTCTAGTACTTACCCTACCATATTGGCCATTTCTCCACTAGTTATGTTATTTGGTACATATGCTTCGTTCAACACTTTCATCAAAGCATTCTGTGTGTCTCTGAATTCTACAACAATGACAAAATGGATATTTGGGCTGAAGTTTTGTTCAGCTGATCGATGACTGAGTATTCCCTAGCTTGCACCTTCCTCCAAAGATCATCTGGGCCTGTCTCAATGACGGGTGGCCTGTTGGAAGCATTCTTGCTAGACTCTGCCAAGTGTTCAGGTGTATAGACCCTGTCGGTCCTTGTCATCCCCTGCACAACACCAGCTTCTTCTATCTTGAGTTTACCTTTGCTTCTTGCTTCAGCCGTGAAATCCCAAGGTACAACCTTGTCTTTGAAAGGTGGCATAGTTGACACTGTCACTGTGATTGGTGCAGCTACTTTCACTTCAAATGGAATGGGTGCCTTAGCAGGCGGCATAACTTCAACCTCGAACGACAAATGTATGTTTGCAGGTGGTGCCGTTTCAAACTTGAATGGGAGTGACACAGTTACCTCGACGTCTCCGGATGGCTGAATTTGGACTATTATGGGATTACGAGTGACTGTTGGCTTCTTTGGGTCATCACCTTCTATGATTAACCCGATCGACCCCTCTGGGTCCCAATCTTCTTCTATCTATATCATGTTGACACCCCTATGGTCTGGAAGCGGATTGTTGCGAACATTGGGAGCAACTTCTCTTGCCTCGATGGCTTTGTTATCAATCATAGACTAGATCTTATCCTTCAATGAGCGACATTCATCAATTGCATGCCCCTTCATGTCGAAATGGTATGCACAGGTCTTGTTTGGATTGATCCATTGGGATGGATTTTCAGGGGTTATAACAAGGATAGGAGTGACATAACCAGCAGCTTTTAATCTTTCATACAACTGGTCGATAGGTTCAGCAATGTCAGTATATTGTTTAGGAGGTCTGCGATCAAAATTGGGTCGAGGTCTCGGGAAATTTTGACGAGTAGGGGGTGATTGAAAGTGAGATGGCTGAGAGTTGTAGGTATGATAAACAGGAGCTGGTTGGGAGTATCTAGGGGAAGTAGGCTGATATATACAAGGTGGAGATGGATGATATGTTGATGGAGGTGCTGACTGATATGTGGGCAAGGTTGCTTGATAGGTGAGTGGGAAGTTCTGTATACCAACGGGGATTTGGGTCTCTGTGAAACCATTACCATTCCTGCATCTTTATTCTTGGATATACCACCAGACTGCAAGGCTTTGTTGGTGGCCTGTATGGCCTCAAAGTTAGTGACCATTCCACTCTTGATACCTTCTTCAATTCTCTCACCCAACTTGATGATGTCAGAGAATTTGTGCTTTTCAATCACCATTAACCTCTCATAATACTGCGGGTCTTATGCCCGGACGAAGAATTTGTTCATTTTCTCTTCCTCTAGGGCAGGCCCAACCTTGACTGCTTCAGATCTCCAGCGAGCGGCATACTCGCGGCAAGTTTCGGTGGGCTTCTTTTTAAGGTTCTGGATGTAGAACATGTCTGGTGCATTCTCCGTATTGAACCTGAACCGGTCCATGAAGTATGATGCCATACTTACCCAGTCGGACCACTTCTTAGGGTTTTGGATGATGTACCAAGATAAGGCATCTCCTGTGAGGCTCCTCACGAACAATTTCATACGAATCTTCTCGTCTCTACCTACTCCAACCAATTTATCACAATAGATCCTCATGTGGACCTTGGGATAACCTGTACCATAGAACATTTCGAACTTAGGAGGTTTGTAACCCTCCGGTAGTTCAACATCGGGCTGTATGCAGAGATCTTCGTAGTTCCACCCTTCGAGTCCCTTGCTTCCTTCAACGCCCTGAACTCGACTAGTCAGCTTATTGAGTTATTTAGCCAAATTCTTAATGAACATATCCTATTCATTGGATTTAGGTGTGTAAGCAATGTGTTGGGTGGAGTGAGGTAGAGTCTCCACGTATATGGGGTTGTTCTGATGACCTGATGTTTGAGCATAGAGGAGGTCACTTGTGGAGTCTTATGGTTCAGGGATAATTAGCGGGGTATTTATTGGAGCGTGGAAAGTGTTGTGCTGGTGCTATGGTGGGATAATTTTTTTTTTCGGTGGAGTTATATGATGATGAGTTGTGGGAGGGTTCTGTTTGTTTGAGGTGTTCTGAGGAGGTATGGGATTGTGAATGACATCAGGGACATTGAGTGAGAAGGATAAATTTGCCAAGTTCCAGACATGCTCAAGCTCCCCTTGGAGTTTCAAAAACCTTTACTCGAGTTGTGACATAGCATCATTTTGAACCTAATTACCTTGATTGTCAAGAGCTTCTGTTCGTTCCACTGGCGTTGTGTTTTCCTGTCTTATGTTGCCCAAATCTTCCATTTTGCCTTTGCCTTTGCCTTTAAGTGGACTAGAAGGAGGAGGAGAAGGAGGAGGAGGAGGAGGAGGAGGAGGTGGAGGGCCCCTGGATCTTGTGTGATATGATGATGATGATAGAATGCACGAACCAACCTTAGGGGAGGGGAATAATCAAAAGAAAGAAAACAAAAGCAAGAACAAAAGGTAGCCAAGTCAGTGAGGATCATGAGAAAATATTGGAGTATTTAAAACATAGTGCAGGAATAAAACCGTGTCCTAATTTAGGATCCTCGTTGTGCCAAAGGTTGGCTTAGAGACAAGTTGATTTTGGAGAACTTAGATGCAAAAATGCCTCATTTCATTAATGTAAAATAGACGAGTACAAAATGACACTAAAATAATGAGCATGAAATAAAGTCACTAATGGCACTTGGCCTTATTACATTGGTAAAAGCAATAAAAAGGAAACCTAGACTACTTAGTCCCCGAAGGACCTTCCCCAGGCTTGGTCTTCTTGGTTCTGTCAATCAGGTTCCCCAGGTCGTGCATGCCCAACAGCAGGTATATCCTTGCTAGATGCCCTCCTTCGTTTCCCTCAGCATTCTGGCAGTCGACGACCCTTTTTCTTGTCTTTGCTTCTAGATCCATCAGACCTTGCTCCAAATATTCCAACCTTTCACTAGACTTGATGGGCCTTTCCTTCCACTCATCGATCAGTTCCATATTAGTCTATGTTTCTCCAGATGCTCGGCCTCGGACTCACAAACCCTTTTCCGCAGATTATTGTATTTCACCTGAGCCTCAGCCACTTCGTCTATGACCCTATTTCTGCTGATGCCTGGCTCAACTATCCCTACTATGCTGTCTTCCAACTATGATAGGTAAAAGCGTACATGCCCTGTGTGGTACCTGTCGGGCTCGATGGTCTCCTTTTCTATGATAACCTTGAGATGCCACAAATGCTGAGCTTCACATTTGTACGAGATATCGTTGTCCTGAAAATATGCCATGGAATGACTCATTTTGGAGACTCGCGATATAACTTGCTTTCTACCTACCTGTCTCATGACCCTGATGGGAACATAAGGATATATGCCCCTTAAACCAATCAACCCCAGGTGCGGAGCGTCCCTCGATCTGATGATGAATTCACTGGTAGGGAACCATTCGAACATCCATTGAACCTGGTCCTTGGTCAAATTATCAAAAAACTGCGCCCATTCTGTAGCATTTTCCGGTTGAGCGAACCTATCAGGGATGCAGGTCATCCTCTTAGGGTGGTGGAAGGCTATATGATCATTCCACGCCCTTCGTTGAAATTCCTGACGATATTGGACTCTCTGGAGATGTTCCAATAACCAAACCTGTAGTAGCAAATTGCAACCCTCAAAGAGTTTGGCCCCCTTCTAACAATGATCCGAGGCTCGATATATATTTGCTATGATCATAGGGATAATGGTATATGTTTGCCCTTCGATCCCTTCCATTAAGGTTTTGGTTACCATAGCCAGTCTAGTGTGAATCCGGTCTTCTTTGCTTGGAAACACCATTAGATCTAGGAAGCAAACGACGAACACAAAAACCCTGCGGTGAATATGACCCAAGGAAGTAATAGAGAACTCTTCGTGGAAGATACGATAGGATTTACTATGGCCGTATCGTTCATAGAGATAGTCAAAAGGTATGTAGGACTCTGGCAGGCACTCTAAACCGTCGTTCTTTTTTAAACCCATCATTTTAAGGAACTCTCTAGAGGCACGATTCTCCGGTACCAACAAACCTGGACTGTCCCAAGGTAATACCGCAAAGCCCCCTATTTCCTCCAAGAGGGGGGTCATTTCTATGTTGCCAAAATGGAGCACAGACCTTTCTCTGTCCCAGAACATAGTGGCTGCTTTGATCAACATGTTGTTTGGTTGAATATCCAGTAAAGAGGGCAAGTTCTCGAGGACCCTCTTCACATGGTCTTTGTCACTGGGCGAGAGGTCTTCCCACCAATCCAGCAATAGTGGTGGTATTCTTTGGACCATGCCGAACCTGGGGACTTCATGCCTCATTTTCTGCATCTGTTGGGATTATGAAAAACCCGGTGGACTTTTGGATAAGGCTGTCTTAAAGGGTTATCGTGCGGAAGACACGTTAACCCGGCTAGGTTTGACCATGATGCATGCACAATATAACAGAGTAATATTTCTATGGGGTTTTATACTAGTACCCTCAAGCGGACAACTTGAGGGGGAAAGGCAGGAACCGTCGACTGCACCGCTGATCGACTAGTTTTACCGCAAATAAGCCTTTCCGAATTTAGGGGTGATATAAAATGGAAGAGCGCAACTCATCAAGCGTTGTTATAGGATTTGTATAGGCACTAGTGGAATATGATGTTGAGCATGATTTATGTAACAATAAATGAGCAATAAAATCATGTTGTCATGTATTTGTACGTTATGAAAGCGGTAAATACAACAATTATAATAGAAAAATCAGTTACAAAGGAAAACAAAAAGAAACATGTCAGTTTTGATTCTGAAAGGAATAAAATATTGAAAGAGATAAACAATTAATTGCGCATAAAGGGGGAAAGGGAAAGGTCGCAAGTATTAACAAAGTAAAGAAAAGTTCACAAAGTAGTTTGAAATAGTAAAAGCCTATATAAATCCCCAGCAGAGTTGCCATGCTGTCGTTCCCCTCTCTTTCCTCCCCTTTCGAATCGGTCGGGGTATTCAACATTATTGGGACAACTCGTTTCCTTTTGGGAAAGGGGTAAGGAATTGAAGGGTCGCCACCTAACGATTTTAAGGTGCGTTAGGGAACCTACTAAAGGTTATTTACAAACACAGAAATTACTTTAAAAAGAAGGTGTTAGGCACCCCCTTGAAGTCCAAGACTGTGGTTCCCGGCCAAACAAGCTTTGTGAATTTTAAAATAGGTAGCACATAAGCAATAAAAGTACATAGGTAAAAAAATAAAGGTTTTTTGAGAAGATTCGCAGTCTAAGCACACATATGTGCTTAATTTTAAAAGATTTAAAGGCTAAGTACATATACAAAATTCCGGAGGTTTTACAAGCTAAGCACACATGTGTAAGGGATAGAGGGGGAACCTAGGTTGTTTATCTTATAGGATCACATCAGTACAATGCCCGGTAATCGCTCCTAAGAACAGGGGCTACATGTGGCATTAGCGCACCGGTCATCATATCCATGTCTACCCTTCCTACCCCTTAGTGGTTATTAAGTGAGTGTTGTTTAACAATCTCTGTGCGTGCTGTTACCCGTCCCTTCTTAATGGCCCTGGAGGAATTTAGGACCTCTACCTATAGCCATTTCTAGACAGACCCCTAAGGTCGAAAGGAGAAAATACTAGGCGACAGGCATGAACAGATAGGACTTGAACATATAAAGCAGGAAAGAAGCAATTAGGAGGCTCAAGTTTACCTCCACAAATATTGCATGTAAACAACACGTCTCAAACACAAACAAGAGGAAGTTTTATTAGACAGAATCCTAAGACAGGATATCTAAGTGAATATCAATGCACAGAAGTAGGCAGCTTGTTTATAAGCTTAATAGCAAGGACCTAATCAGTTTGCCTACTGATTTTAAAACCTGTGTCTTTAGATAGTAAACACAACCAAGAAGTGTTCCAGCTTTTAAAGAGATTGATTACCTAAGGCTTTCCTAGGCGTGGGGTTGTGCGTAACCATTACCAGAATTGTTAAAAAACAATTCAGAAGTTGTTTTACCTAAAAGCATGTTGTTCTAGGTTATACGATTATGCAGAGATTACTACTAGTTTTATTAAGAGCAAGACAATTAGATGTGACACTGTTTCTACATTTTTCGTGAGTCAGTATTTAAACTAGGCGTGGTTAAGCAGATGTAAATGAAATTCTAGAGCAGGATATCTAATAGGCACATATAAATGCAGGATGGTTAAGACATAATCTCAGGATACACAAAATTCCTAAAGGCATGATTTCTAAAATACACAAAGAGTTACAGGGTGATGGAGACATTATTTTGAATGCATAGGAGTAACATCTTTTATGTTAACGTTGTTTATTGTCCTAGGAGCAGGGTTTCTAAGAGATAAACATAAAGCATGGATGAGATGCTGAAATATTAGACATGAAATCCTAGGAACATGGTATCTAGTGCATGCTTGGCATGGTTTGAATGAACATATTGGTCCTAAAACATGGATTCTAATGAAGATAGAAACAAGGTAAAGCTTAAAACATGATTTCCACCCGATGATGTTAACAAAACTATATGACTACCCTCCCCACTTCACTAGCCTCCCCAATATCTGTTTACAAATTTTTATTACAGACCAGCTGAGTAAATTACATAAATAGATAAAGGAAAAGAAGAAGTGAAACTATAGGGAGCCTGAAAAACAGGCCTAGATTCTCAGGACCTCAAATGCCCAAATGTTTCATAGCCTTTCTCATATCCAGGTGTGTTAGAGTTCCCTAAGGACCTCAAGGGATCCCGGGCAGTGCTCACACCCAGATTTCATAACCATAATTGAGTAAGTGCAGTGTGGAAGGGCCATCCCCCAGTGCATCAAAGTTCAGAGGGATCTCACAGGAATCCCAAGGCAGTCATACACTGGAGGGGCAGAACCTAAGGACCTAAAAGTAGAGTGAGAGTGCTTGACATAGTTTTGAAAAGGTTTTAATAGGAAAGACTGTGTTTGAAAAAGACTTAGTTGAAATAATTTTATAAAATAGGAGAGTTGTTTTGTAAAGAATTTTTTTTTTTTGACAAGAGTAGGACAATTAACAAACAGTAGACTAATCGCAACACAAACAAATTCAACAGGGGTGATGGGAATTGGGGACACATAGAGCACATAATATACACGAGCATAGAAGTTCTTGTAGGGGGTTTATGGGGATTAGGGGAGAGCTAATGGTATCAACACAACATGAATTTAAGAATCAACACAGATTCAGACAACTTAAGATACACATTGCTTTGCAAAGAAACGTTCATACTAGAAACCATGTAAACATAAGACAGAGTAGAGTCACATTGGGACATACTACAAGGGGGTAACATATTTAAGCATGCTGATCATAAGGGGGAGTTGGACATAACATAATATACTAGATGAACAATGATGTAGGAAGGTCAATTACATGTTGAATAACAAAACCATAGATAGAAACAGATCAGAAACATGATAAACTGAAGCAGTAAAAGAAACATGTTGGTTTTGGGACTTGAATTGAAATAAGAGCATACCGGTAAAGGGACAGTAAACACAAAGGTGAAGGGGGCAGGAGAGCACAATAGTTAGCCTTGGCTTGCAGCCGGCTAACTCAGAATAATAGTAAGTGACACAGAAAGAGAGCAAAAAGCTTTTGAGTGAAGAGATAGAGTTTGAATTGGTGTGTGTTGAGTTTAGCGTGTGAGTATGTATCCGTGTGTACATATATATAGTAGTTTGAAACTAGGTAAAATAAGGTAAGAAACATAATTAGGTAGTAAGTTATGGAGCTCAGAACCAATTAGAGCAACAATAAGTCCAACTACTCCCTTAATTACGGGAGTCATTTCAAACGGTAAAAGATAGGAAACAGGTAATGAAAGGGATTATGTATGACTGGAGCATAAATAAGGAAATAATTTCAATCAGTGCAAGTAATTAGGCTAGGTACATAAAGTTCTAATTAAGGAAACAATCAGTAAGAACCAACTAGTAATAGTCAATCACATAATAAGGTAAGAGAATAGTTCACAGGTTGGAAATCAGTAAAGACATCATCACATGAAATCAATAAAAGGTGTTAATCATAGAAAATTAGGAATTCAAATAGGAACAATGCTGATTAAGGGGAGAGTTAACACAAAACTTTATGAACAAATGAAATAAACACATAGTAGGCAAGAAAAAGCAAAAAATCAGAAACCCTAATGGACACAGTGGTACAAATCACGTAGAATCAGGGATTCAACCAGAAAACAGTAATGACTAGAGGAATTAGTAGAACAAACATAACATAAGCGGAAGAAGCAAGAATCGGAAACCCCTAATAAACATAATAGGGTAGAAATCACAAAATCCTTAGATTAATCGAAGAATATTCATGAGAATCAAACATGCAAACAAGTTGAAAGAACGAACAGTAAAGACGAACTCAGATTCCAAAGATTAAACCAAGAAACTTAAGGTTTTCAATATAATAAATCAGATAAAGGAAAAACTTAAATACATCATTTAAACATAGTGAAAATCACAGAGTAACACTGAAATCAGAAGAAGAATTGTTTTTGAGAAGGGGTTAAGAAACCCTAGTTTGAAGATGAAGAGATGCTTCAGAAAAAATCGGGAAAATCTTTAAGAAAACAATAAAGATAACTTGAATAAACTCAGATCTATTATAGATCTAAGTATTCAAGATCTAGAGTTAGGGTTTCGGAGAGAGACGACCCTGAGACGAGAAGAGACCGACTTAGAAACCATAGGTCTAGTAAGGAAATAGAGCGATCTTACTCAGAAAGGCCATGGTGGCCTGAGAATGGTGAGCACGG
>ML307633.1:0-59190 GCA_005239505.1 Nicotiana paniculata | reverse complement strand
TTCAAAGAGACTTTATTTGGGGATCCAATGATAACAAAAGGAAAATGCATCTAGTAAAATGGGCGAAAGTGTGTCAACCAAAAATAACAGGAGGTCTTGGCATCCATGGTGCTTATAACAAAAATATTGTCAACCTTACTAGATAGTTTGGAGATTACTTACCCATTCAACTTCCCCATGGGCAAACCTAATCATTACAAAATATGGGAATAATTTCTCTCTAAATAACAATTCTATGGTATGGAAAGCCATCCTTAAAGGCTGGCAGGTTTGTAAAAAAGGGCTTTCTTGTGTGCCCCATTTAAATTCCAATATCAACATCTGGGATTCCAATTGGATTCCTAACTCTACAACACTTAGAGAGTCTATAATGGGACCTATTACAGTGGATATTTATAATCTCAAAATTAGAGATATCTACTACAACAAGCAGTGGAACCTCTCCAAACTTTCAATCCCTATTCCTGAGGATATTCAAAACAAGATCCATCAAGTCCATATCCGTCATAAGGGCAGAATACAGGATACTGCTATATGGACGCTTACCCCAAAAGGCATATTCACTAGTAAGAGTTGCTACAAACTATTAGAACCTCTAGAGGAAAATAACCATGATTATAATTGGATATGGTCCCTTCCGTGTCCAAACAAAATCAGATTCTTCTTATGGCTTTGCCTACACAATAGACTTCCGTGTAGAAATTATCTTTCACGAGTTGGTATTAATATCGATCCAATTTTCCCTATGTGTAACAAGAATGAAGAAGAAACGCCCAAACACATTTTCCTCACTTGTTCCATTAGTGAAAAATTATGGGGAAACTTAGGAATAAAAATACCTCTAGTCCCTTCTCAAGGCCACTGGCTTCTCTCATTAAAGGATCAGAGAATTACCATTTTCCATAAACACTTAAATTGGGATGACTTTTTACCCTTTACCCTTTGGGAAATATGGATTAATCGGAATAATGATAATCAAAATAATTTGAAAGATTTTGTAAGGGTAAACAATGTTATCCGGAAAGCATTAGAATACAAGATGCTAACGGACAAAAACTCATTACCTACCCAATCACTAAAAATCCACACCAATGGCATCCACCACCCAAGGGATGGTACAAACTCAATATTGATGCAAGCCATGCAAAATCCAATACTATGCTTGGAGGAGTCTTCCGCAATGCAACTGGCAATTGGATTGTGGGCTTCACAAAAAAATCAAAAGCAAAGGGATCCTTAGACGCAGAACTCAAAGCAATAAAGAAGGGAATGAAAACAGCCTACGAATGAAATCTACTCCCTTTGCAAATAGAGACGGACTGTGTGGAGGCGATCCAAATCATACAAGGTGACAAATTATCTTGTAACAATGTTGCTAAATTTTGCAGGTCACAAATGCACCTAGGGAAGGTAATAATCCTCCAGCACACGTTTAGAGAATGCAACAAGGTGGCACACATGATGATGGCCAAGACGGGTAGCTGGACAGGAAGGATGAAGAAATATTTTATGGAAGTTCCTGAAGTAGTTTTTAATTATGTCAATTATGATCTAAACAATGATCTTTATTTTGTAAAAGTATTAAATATCGATGCTTGGAATACTCTGGCAAGCGTAGGAAATCTATGTGTCATGTCTGGCATATATGGTATCGATGATGTTACAAACTCTGCTTAGTTTTTAATTAATGTATTTCCTTTACGCCAAAAAAAAAAAAGAACTTTGTTAACCATTCTCTTAAAATTTTACTTAAATACAATAGAACAATTTAAAATAAGAAGGAAATATAATACTTTTCAATACATGACTTCACAAATAATATTTGAAATAATAAAACGAACCACGAACTAATACTAAATGTATAACTACCCAGAGTCTGGTGTCACAATTCATGAACTACTAAAGAATACTACAAATAATTTGGCTGAAAGAAATGTATCTCTGTTTTGAATGAAATAAAACAGTATCTAAATAATAAAGAGAAGACTCCAGCAATCTCCGGACGCCATCAGATCTACCTCGTGTCTCCGTGCGAATGATATCAGCTACTACTTTCACCTAGCTCTGGCCTGTACCTGGATCAGCACAAGAAGTGCTGAGTGTAGTATCAGTACAACCGACCCCATGTACTGAGTAAGTCCCGAGCCTAACCTCGACGAAGTAGTGACGAGGCTACAGTGAGTCATTTATAATATAACCTGTGAACACTGTATAATAAGGCAAGAAGGAGATTCTAAACTAAACAAAACAATAATCTGTAGTAATAATTAAAATAACTCAACCACCTTTTCCAGGTCTCAGCTATAACCAATTCTCATATAAGTTTCCAAATTTCCAACTTTCACTTTAAAATAACTGTAAGTGCATAATATGAGAATCAATGGAATAAAGTAGTCAGTTTTTCAATCTTTGCGTTTAAAATCAGTAAAACATAAATGTCCTCCCTTATTGCTCCTTGTGGAGGCGCGCAACCCGCTCCCACCTGTCCACCCTTATTGCTCCTCCCTATATATATCACCCTTATTTCTCCTGTTGCAACGTGCAACCCGATCCCACCTGTCCACCCTTATCACTCCTTGTTGCGGCGTGCAACCCGCTCCCACCAGACAATCACATCACTTTATTTATAAAAGATTTCACAATTCAGATCAAAACCTTTCACAATATTTTTATCTCAACAATTGTAAACAGAAAGCTGTACTATTCATAAACTTCATCAATTATCATTTCACAATGAAACCAACTGGAATATATAGTAAAATACTGTCAACCAGCTCACCCTTTTATGTATCACAATTAAACCAAGGGAACAACCAACACCTCCAAAATACTTGAAATAATATTTTACAACAAGTTGACAAATCCAAGTAGACATGGACACATCAATGATCATAAAACAATTAAGTCAGAGATCAATTAAATTGGAACCGGGGAAGGGATCATGTTTAACAAATAATTTGGAGGTGCATAGATACTCGTCACCTCACCTATACACCACACACATGTAAATTCGCATAACATTTAAGTTGGGGATTCCTATTCCCTTAAGTCAAGGTTAAACCAAGCACTTAACTCAATTTCACAAGTAATTCACTACTCAAACACAACTTTTTCCTTTAGAATTTGCGTATAACCCGCTCGAATCTAATCACAATTGGTTCAATATCCTTAATCATTGCTAAAGGTATTAACTTTAATGAAAAACTATGGTTTTTCCTATGTTTTCTTATCAAAATACAAAAATCGACCCCGGGCCCGCTTGGTCTAAACTTGAGGTTCAGACCAAAACCCGTTTACCCATTCTCTCCCGAGCCCGGACATACAATTAATTTTGAAATCCGACTTCAATTCGAGGTCTGAATTCCCAAATTTCAAAATTCCTAAGTTCTATCCAAAAATCCCAATTTTTACCATGAAAACTCTAGATTTTTGGTTGAAATATTGTTAAAAGTTGTTAAGGAATAAAAGGAATTAGTTAGAGATCACTCACCAATGATTTGGAGAAGTTTGGGTCTTTAGAAAATCACCTATGGAGGTTTAGGGTTTGAGAGAATTAAAAAATTGTGAAAATCCCGTCTAAAATCTGTTTTAACAGGCTGCGGTTATTGCATTTGCGATCAGAGGTTCGCAATTGCAAACCCTTTGAAATTTAGCAACCATCGCATTTGCGACGAAAATGTCGCATTTGCGACATTTGGGGGACTTTGCAATTTCGGCCAGAAATATTGCATTTCCCAGGATGGCCTACCCAGGCCTGGTTCGCATTTGCGATATTATTGTCGCATTTCCCAGGCCTGCTCACTTTGCAAATGCGAAGCCTGATCTCGCAATTGCAAGATCAGAGGCCTGTGTAAAACACCATATACACCAGGTATGATTTTCTAAGTCTAAACACTCCGTGGCCCACCCGAAACTCACCCGAGCCCTCGGGGCTCCAAAACAAACATGCACACAAGTCTAAAATATCATACGAACTTGCTCGTGCAATCAAATCATCAAAATAACATAAAAAACTACGAATTAATCTCAAAACTCATGTTTTTTCCTCAAGAACACTCAAATTTTCTAACTTTTCACCGGACGTCCGAATCACGTCAAATCAACTCCGATTCTCACCAAATTTCACAGTTAGGACTTAAATATCATAACAAACCTGTACAAGGCGCCGGAACCAAAATACGGGCTCGATACCAACTATTGCACACATTAATTCATTTCTTTATTTCCTGTAAAAACCAGCACAATAATTTTCTTCAAAGATTATTTTCTAAGGCTAGCGACCTCGGAATTCAATTTCGGGAATACGCCCAAGTCCCATATTTTACTGCGGACCTCACGGGATTGTCGGAACACAGATCTGGGTCCGTTTACTCAAAATATTGACCAAAGTCAACTAAAACTAAATTTTAAATTCTAAAATTATTATTTCTCATAATTTCACATAAAAGCTTTCCGGTTTCACGTCCGGACTGCGCATGCAAATCGAGATAATTAGAATTAGTACTTTTAAGGCTTATGAGCCCAAAATAGTATCTTAATTCATAAGATGGCCCTTTAGGTTATCACAGTAACTTCCGCTTAAACTATTATATTTAGATAATAATGGGTTAAATCTAGTTAAGGATAATGGCTACAGATGTTAATCTCGAAAACGTGTAAGAGATGGGGACAAGTCCCGTAAATGAGTGATGGCAATAAGTGCAAATACTATTGAAGTATGAGAATTAATGGAGATATAATAAACAATAAGTGGTAATAAATGACATTTAAGTAAATAAGGAGAATGATTCACCCAATAATAGATGGATTGGACGAATATTTCTCCTGACAATGCTGAGTGACAGAAAGGCCTAAGATTATGAACAATCTTCAGATCTGGTGGAAAGATGAGGAATAATATGAGAAACAATCTTTATCAAAAGGTAATCTTTGTGGTTTTATGAGAGAGAGAGAGAGAGAACCTTCTTCTCGAAAATGTTCTTATCAAAATGAATATTATATGCCTTTATCATTGTCTCTTCTTTCTATATATATGAAGTATTTTCCAAGGAAACCCTAATAGTACAAATACAGAGAATATCCACTAGAATATTCCCTTTTAATATCCTAACCTGACAAATTAGTCGTTACAACTCTTATCATCAGTAGTCAATCTCGACCTCGACCCGTGTTGACATATCGACTACGACTCATGTCGGCACCTCGACCAATGACTTTGTTCCATCTTGGGAGAGCTCGACCAACTCTTTCCTTAATGCCATATTACGCTAAATGTCCTAAGGGCAGATTTTAGCCTATACAATACACTGTTTTAGCTAAAAATGCATCCTCTTAGTTCTAAAGCAAATTCTTAATATCCTTCTACAATGGCAAATTGCAAGCAAATAATATTGTAGTTAATAATTTTTTTCTTAATTAAAACTCCACTAATCTCTGTAACTTTCATAATAGCTTCAATCAAGACATATATTGAATATTACTTGACCATTCGTAATTGGAGCGAATCCAAACCCGTTAAATTATTCTTTTAGACACTGTGTTAAAGATATTAACTAGCTTGAAGATTCATATAATATATATTTTTATTTTAAATTATAAGTAATGTATTTACAATTGGACCGTATACAATATACAGATATATACCATAATTTGCTAAAACATTGTACACAAGATGAGGGCTATTTCAAAATGCAAAATGTTATATAAATCATCTAAATCAAAATATTATACACTGAACATCCATTTCCTTGTAGTTCCATTATGATTCTAACACTTGATATTAGCTTATAGTTAATCCTATTTATTTTAATTGATTTTTTGGTCTTTTTGTTGTCCTTAATATTAGTTTTTTTCAAATACCAAGATGGAAATAACTTCTTTTTTCCAAAGTTTCCCTTAGAGTAATGTATACGGTCGAAATCGGGCATGTCCGATCTCATAGGCACGAAGAGCTGCCTCGAGAGTAAGCTCATAATGGACCTGGCTCGAGCTCGATGGTGTCACGACCCAATTTACCCTCCGAAAGGTATCATGACTGCACCTAGTCTCTATGACTAGTAAGCCTAGAATTTGCGGGAAATAACAGAATCAATAAAATAAAGACAGAAAGGATATCAATTAGATATAACGTAGCTGCTAAGCATATACAGTTTTACTTCCCAAAACCCGAAATGTCACCATAGTCACAAGCTCTTTCACAAATATGGCTCAATACAATGAAACAACGGGAAAATGTACAAGTCTTTCTATGCCTATGCTAGAGTAGAAGGGGACTCGTGGGATTCTGCGGACGCGGCAGAATTACCTCGCCGTCTCCTGGCTGCTGGTAGACAACTCCTAGCCACGATAATGAGTGTTGGTACCTGGATCTGCACATGGGGAAAACATGCACAGGAAAGGGCGTGAGTACTCCACATTCGGTACTCCGTAAGTGCCAAACCTAACCCCAGTCAAGTAGTGACGAGGTCAGGTGGAAGCCCTACTAAGTTTGTAAAACAAGTCAATATACAATTTTAAAACAGCGAGAGATAGACAAGCAATGATAAACAGGATTAACGAAAACAGAAAGATTTAATAACATAAAGAGAGCCCTCGGCTCAGCACAACATATATCTCAAAATTAAATGTGCAATGCAGTACATGGGGAAAGCTCCCGGATCTCAGTTTGTAGTCCATATTTAAATATGCTATGCAGTACAGGGGGAAAGCTCCCGGGTCTCTGTCCGTAGTCCCAATTTAAATATGCATCTCAGTACATGGGGAAAGCTCCTGGATCTCAATCTGTAGTCCCAATTTAAATATGAATGCAGTACAGGGGGAAAGCTCTCGAATCTCGGTCCGTAGTCCCAATTTAAATATGCAAAGCAAAAACAGGTCAATTATGGCTTACGTAAATAATCCAGAAAACATCAGGTAAGGATAGAGTAAAACTACCTAATCATGATGTGACTAGTAGCAAATAAGAGGAATTCTTGTTAGAACAGATAGTCATGCTTACTCTTAGGCTATCTACTCATTTAAGTTAGGAAATAATAATATATGAATTAAAATGAGCGATTTCATGGGAGTAAAATAGGATTTTAGCAACAATGACCCGTATACGCACTCGTCACCTCACGTACACGGCGTCCACATAATAAGAATCAGTACAAAATGCCTAAGGGAAAGTTCCCAACACAGAATTAGGCAAGCCACTTACCTGGAATGCACTAATCAACTCAATACCAAGCTCTTGCCACGAGTATCGGACTCCAGGTGGCCCAAATCTATTCAAATCGATTGCACGGTGTAAATATCACTTCAAGGGAACAAAATAGCTAATTATTTATAAGCCAGTACGCAAATTTAGAGTATTCACCCAAAAAGTCCCCCGGGCCCACGTCTCGGAATCGGGTAAAATTTATATTTTCCGGACACCCATTCACTCACGAGTCTAACCATATAAGAACAGATAGTCATGCTTACTCTTAGGCTATCTACTCATTTAAGATAGGAAACAATAATATATGAATTAAAATGAGCGATTTCATGGGAGTAAAATAGGATTTTAGCAACAATGACCCGTATACGCACTCGTCACCTCACGTACACGGCGTCCACATAATAAGAATCAGTACAAAATGCCTAAGGGAAAGTTCCCAACACAGAATTAGGCAAGCCACTTACCTGGAATGCACTAATCAACTCAATACCAAGCTCTTGCCACGAGTATCGGACTCCAGGTGGCCCAAATCTATTCAAATCGATTGCACGGTGTAAATATCACTTCAAGGGAACAAAATAGCTAATTATTTATAAGCCAGTACGCAAATTTAGAGTATTCGCCCAAAAAGTCCCCCGGGCCCACGTCTCGGAATCGGGTAAAATTTTTATTTTCCGGACGCCCATTCACTCACGAGTCTAACCATATAAGAATCTCTCAAATCAGAGGTCAAATACCCAACCAAAACTCAATAATTCGGTCTATGAAGTTCATCCCATTTTCCCCATAATTTTCGAAATTAAAGGTTGAGTTTAAGATTGGAATCATGGAATTTGATCTATAAGGGATAGAAATCACTTAGCCAAGTTACCCAGGTGCAAAAGTCTTCAAAAATTGCCCTCCCCGAGCTCTCAAATTCGAAAATATGAAAATGGCATAAACCCTCGGATTTGGGATTATTCTGCCCAGACATTTGCCTTATGCGATTGCGTACAATGAGTCGTGATCGCAGAGAGTAATGAAACACGCGCCTGAAATTCCTTCATCGCGATCGCGATTAAAGGTTTGCGATCGTGGACCTTATGATCCTACAACAATGCGATCGCGTCTGAGGCCACGCGACCGCATAGAGTAAAACACTGCACCTCGCCCAGCCTCAGTATACCTTACGTGATCGCGATCATGGGCGTGGGATCGCGGAGACCAACTTACCAGAACAATGCGATCGCGGCTGGACTTCTGCGATTGCGAAGAACAATCTCTGGCCACCTCCATCTAACACTACGCGATCGCGGACTGATTCACACGATCACAGAGAACACTTATCTGCTGCTGTAAAACTAGAAAACCAGCAAAGGACTTAGGCCAAAATATGCCCGTTTGGGCACCCGAAACACACCCGAGGCCCCGGGACCTCAACCAAACCTACCAACCAATCCTAATACCTTATTCAAACTTGGTCAAGCCTTAAAAACACATCTCATAAAATCAAAATCATCAATTATACATAGATTCAAGCCTAAGAACTTAGGAAATTTCTAGAATTCACATTCGACGCCGAAACACGTTTAAACTCATCCGAATGACCTAAAATTTTGCACACAGGTCATAAACGACATTAGGGACCTGTTGTTTCTTTCGGAAATCCATTCCGAGTCCGATATTAAAATCTCACCTATCGGCCGAAACCGCCGAATTTCTAACTTTCGCCAATTCAAGCCTAAATCCACAACCGACCTAGAAAACATATTTCGAGTACGCTCCTAACCCCGAAATCACCCAACGGAGCTAACAGAGTCGACGGAATTCCATTCCGGATCCATCTTCACATAGCTCTAGCTACGACCAGATTTCTAAAGCTAAAATCCACATTTATGGACTATGTGTCCAAAATCACCCCGGATTTCATCACTCAACGCACCGACAAGTTCCAATAATATGAATAGACATGGGGGAAGCGGTAAATAGGGGATCGGGGCACAAATTCTTAAAATGACCGGCCGGGTCGTTACATCCTCCCCCTCTTAAGAAAATCATTTGTCCTCGAACGAGCATAGAAACATACCTGGAGCTGGGAAAAGATGAGGGTACTGACTCCACATATCTTGCTCGGTCTCCCAAGTCGCCTCCTCAACTAGCTGACCCCTCCACTGAACCTTTACAGATGCAATATCCTTTGACCTGAGCTTTCTTGCCTGTCCAATATAGCCACAGGCTCCTCAACATATGATATATCCTTGTCCAATTGGACTGAGCTGAAATCCAAGAAATGAGTCGGGTCACCGTGATACTTCCGGAGCATGGAGACGTGGAACACCGGATGAACCCCTGCTAGGCTGGAAGGCAGGGATAGCTCATAAGCAACCTCCCCAACACGTCGCAACACCTCAAAAGGGCCAATAAATCTCGGACTCAGCTTGCCTATCTTCCCGAACCTCATGACGCCTTTCATAGGCGATACCCGAAGCAAAACCCGATCACCAGCCATAAATTCCAAGTCACGAACCTTACGATCCGTATAGCTCTTTTTCCTGGACTGAGCTGTGCGAAGTCTCTCCTGAATCACCTTCACCTTGTCCAGGGCATCCTAAACCAAGTCTGTACCCAACAATCAGTCCTCGCCCGACTCAAACCATCCCACGAGAGACCTGCACCGCCTACCATACAATGCCTCATACGACGCTATCTGAATGCTGGACTGGTAGCTGTTGTTGTAAGAAAACTATGCAAGAGGAAAGAATCGATCCCATGACCCTCCAAAATCCATCACACAGGCACGAAGCATATCCTCGAGGATCTGAATTATGCGCTCGGACTGCCCGTTCGTCTGAGGGTGAAAAGATGTGCTCAACTCTAACCTGGTGCCTAACTCCTGCTGAACGGCTCTCCAAAACCGTGAAGTTAATTGTGTACCTCTGTCTGAAATGATGGATACTAGAATACCGTGGAGGCGAACAATCTCTCTAATATAAATCTCAGCCAACCTCTCCGATGAATATGTAGTCAGTACTGGAAGGAAATGGGCTGATTTGGTCAGCCGATCCACAATGACCCAAATAGCATCATGCTTCCTCAAAGTCCGAGGAAGTCCAACCACAAAGTCCATGGTGATCCGCTCCTACTTCCACTCTGGAAGCTGAATCTGCTGAAGTAACCCTCCCGGTCTCTGATGCTCACATTTGACTTGCTGACAGTTGAGACACTTGGTTACAAACTCTGCTATATCCTTCTTCATCCTTCGCCACCAATAGTGCTGTCTCAGATCCTGGTACATCTTCGCGGTACCCGCATGGATGGAATACCGCGAACTATGGGTCTCCTCAAGAATTAACTCCCGAAGCCCATCTACGTTGGGCACACAGATACGGCCCTGCATCCTCATCACCCCATCCTCTCCTATAGTCACATCTCTGGCATCACCCCGCCGGACTCTATCCTGAAGAACCAAAAGGTGGGGATCATCATACTGGCGCTCTCTGAAACGGTCATGAAGAGAAGATCGAGCAACCACACAAGCTAATACCCGACAAGGCTCAGAAAGATCCAATCTCACGAACTGATTGGCTAAGGACTGAACATCTAAGGCTAGAGGCCTCTCAGCTGCATGA
The DNA here is from genome assembly GCA_005239505.1 of Nicotiana paniculata. Lineage (NCBI taxonomy): Eukaryota > Viridiplantae > Streptophyta > Magnoliopsida > Solanales > Solanaceae > Nicotiana > Nicotiana paniculata. The sequence goes on along the minus strand of ML307633.1, from coordinate 48,381 downwards.
AGGTATGCCAAACTCTCCAAACTCTCCGCCCGGCGACTCAAGGCGTCGGCCACCACATTGGCCTTCCCCAGGTGGTATAATATAGTGATGTCATAGTCCTTTAGCAACTCTAACCACCTATGCTGGCGCAAATTTAGATCCTTCTGCCTGAATATGTGCTGCAAACTCCGGTGGTCCGTGAATATCTCACAGGGAACCCCATATTAATAATGACGCCATATCTTCAGGGCGTGAACAATCGCTGCCAACTCGAGATCATGAATAGGGTAGTTTTTCTCATGGACCTTCAACTTCCTGGACGCGTAGGCAATCACCCTACCGTCCTGCATCAACACCGCTCCCAAGCCAATCCTCGAAGCATCACAATAAACCGTATAGGATCCGGAACCGGTAGGCAAAACCAACATCGGAGTTGTAGTCAGGGCTGTCTTGAGCTTCTGAAAGCTCTCCTCACACTCCTCAGTCAATATAAAGGATGCACCCTTCTGGGTCAGTCTAGTCATAGGCGCTGAAATGGATGAAAATCCCTCCACAAAATGGCTATAATACCCAGCCAAACCGAGGAAACTGCGGATCTCAGTAGATGAGGACGGTCTGGGCCAACTCTGAACCGCCTCCACATTCTTCGGATCTACTTTGATCCCATCTGAGGACACCACGTGGCCTAGGAATGCCACCGAATTAAGCCAAAATTCACGCTTAGAAAACTTGGCATACAACTTATTCTCCCTCAATGTCTCAAGCACGGTCCTCAAGTGCTGCTCATGGTCCTCCTGGGACCTAGAATATACCAGAATGTCATCAATGAACACAATGACAGAAGTATCAAGATAAGGCCGAAATATGCTGTGCATCAGGTGCATGAAGGCTGCTGGGGCATTGGTCAGCCCAAATGACATAACAAGGAACTCATAGTGGCCATATCTGGTCCTGAAGGCAGTCTTCGGGATATGCGGTTCCTGAATCTTCAACTGATGATAACTCGCACGTAGATAAATCTTGGAGAACACCCTAGCACCCTGTAACTGGTCAAATAGATCATCAATGCGAAGCAATGGGTACCTGTTCTTCACTGTCACCTTATTCAGCTGCCGGTAGTCAATACACATACGCATCGAGCTATCCTTTTTCTTCATAAATAATACTGGAGCGCCCCAAGGTGATACACTGGGCCTGATGAATCCATTCTTAAGCAACTCCTATAACTGCTCCTTCAACTCCTTCAACTCAGGAGGAGCCATGCGATAAGGAGGAATGGAAATGGGCTAAGTGCCCGGCAACAAGTCAATGCCGAAATCAATGTCTCTATCAGGTGGCATACCCAGAAGATCAGCTGGAAATACATCAGAATACTCCCTAACAACTTGAACTGACTCAACTGTAGGGGTCTCCGTACTAACATCTCTCACATAAGCCAAATATGCATCACACCCCTTTCCAGCCATCCGCTGAGCCTTAAGAAAAGAAATGACTCGGCGGGGAGTATACTCCAAGGAACCTCTCCACTCTAACCTCGGAAATCCTGGCATAGCCAGCGTCACGGTCTTGGCGTGACAGTCAAGAATAGCATAATAGGGAGACACCCAGTCCATACCCAATATAACATCGAAATCTACCATACTGAGTAGCAACAAATCAGCTCTGGTCTCAAAACCACTGATAGTAATCAAACATGACCGATATACGCGGTCCACAATAAGAGAATCTCCCACCGGAGTAGAAACATAAACAAGGGAACTAAAAGATTCCCGGGCTATCCCTAGATGTGAAGAAAAATTGGAAGACACATATGAATATGTAGAGCCTGGGTTAAATAATACCGATGCATCCCTATGACAAACGGGAACGATACTTGTAATGACGGAATCTGAAGCAATGGCCTCGGACCGGGCCGGAAGAGCATAGTACCTGGCCTGGCCTCCCCCTCTAGGGCGACCTCGAATTCCCCGACCTCCACCTCAAGCTGCCTGAGGTGGTGAGGTAGCAGCTGGGGCTGGAGAAATAGCTGGAGGACCTGGTGGAAGACGTGGAGCCTGATAAGTCTGAGGGGGTGCACCTTGATAAGTCTGAGGTGATGCGCCCCTCCTCGCTCTGGGGAAATCCCTGATCATATGATGAGGGTCACCACACTCAAAGAAACCCCTTGGAGGACGTGGCGACCGCTGCTGACTCTGAACTGGCCTGCTGGGCTGACCAATGATAGCACCTCAAGCAGGAGGCACCTGAGATACTGGTGGTGCATAATAAGGCTCCTGAGGTCTAGGAGGAGCTGGAATACCGCTGGCTGCTAGAAGAGCTGAATGAACAGGGCGACTCACAAAACCCCTACCATAACGTGCTGCTGGTGTACGGGCTCCTGAAAAATGACCAGTCTCTCAAGACCTCTTGGCCTCTCTCTCCTCCTTGTCCCGGGCTAGCATAGTCTCAATCCTCCGGGCAATACTCACGGCCTGCCGGTAAGTAATATCGGTCTCCAGCTCTCTGTCCATGCTGGTCCGAATACTGGGGTGGAGTCCCTCAATGAAGCACCGAACCCTCTCTCTAACAGTGACAACCAACGTTGGTGCATGTCGAGCCAAATCGCTGAAACGAACTGCATACTCTGACACAGTCCTGGAACCCTGGCGTAGCTACTCAAACTCCACACGCCAAGCATCCCTGAAGCTCTGAGGGACAAACTCAAGTAAGAATATCTCGGAAAACTGAGCCCAAGTAAGTGAAGCTGCCTCGTCTGGGCTACTAAGCTCAAATGCACACCACCACTGATAAGCTGCTCCCCTCAGCTGGAAAGCAGTGAAAGAAACTCCATTCGTCTCCACAATACCCATAGTGCAGAGAATGCGATGACACCCCTCAAGAAAACCCAGGGCGTCATCCGTAGCTAGCCCGCTGAACTCAGGTGGCTGGTACTTCTTGTACCTCTCAAGTCGGAGCTGCTCTGCCCCAGGAACAACTATCCTAGTCTCATGCTGAGCTGGAGCTGCTGGGGGCATAGGAATATACTCTGGGACCTGCCTAATATGAACTCTTTGCTCAGGAGTACAGGCCGCGGGAGTCTGTGTCCCTCCTCCGGCCTGGGATATAGCTGGAGCTACCGGGAGTAGACCCGCCTGAGATAGAGTGCTGAAGGCACTCAAGAACTGGGCCAATGTCTCCTGGAGGTCTGAAGTAACAGTAGGGACCTCCTGTGCCCCTCCAACTGTAGCTGCTGGGGGCTCCTCTGCCTCTGCTCTAGTCGGTGCTCGGGATGCACCGCGTGCTCGTCCCCTGCCTCTGGTGGCTCTGACTGGGGGCTCGGGTGCCTGGTCATCAGTATGTCCGGTACGGGTACGAACCATCTGCAAGCAAGAAATAGAATAGAGTTTAAGAATTTGATGACAGTAACTAGAAAGATAAGGAATTCCAAAGAATTTAATTGTTCTTAATAGTTACATAGCCTCTCGAAGATAGATACGGACGTCTCCGCACCGATCCGCGAGACTCTAATAAATCGACTTGTCACTCCTATGCACCTAGACGCTCTGATACCAACTTATCACGACCCAATTTACCCTTCGAAAGGTATCGTGACGGCACCTAGTCTCTATGACTAGGTAAGCCTAGAATTTACGGGAAATAACTGAATCAATAAAATAAAGACAGAACGGATCAATTAGATATAACGTAGCTGCTCAACATATACAGTTTTACTTCCCAAAACCCGGAATGTCACCATAGTCACAAGCTCTTTAAAAAATATGGCTCTATACAATGAAAAGGCGGGAAAATGTACAAGTCTTTCTATGCCTATGCTAGAGTAGAAGGGGACTCTTGGGATTCTGCGGACGCGGCAGAATTACCTCGCGGTCTCCTGGCTACTGGTAGACAACTCCTAGTCATGATACTGAGTGCTGGTACCTAGATCTGCACATGGGGAAAACATGCGCAGGAAAGGGCGTGAGTACTCCACATTCAGTACTCCGTAAGTGCCAAGCCTAACCCCAGTCAAGTAGTGACGAGGTCAGGTGGAGGCCCTACTGAGTTTGTAAAACAAGTCAATATACAATTTTAAAACAGTGAGAGATAGACAAGCAATGATAAACAAGATTAACGAAAATGGAAAGATTTAATAACATAAAGAGAGCCCTTGGTTCAGCACAACATATATCTCAACAATAAATGTGCAATGCAGTACATGGGGAAAGCTCCCGGATCTCAGTACGTAGTCCCAATTTAAATATGCTATGCAGTATAAGGGGAAAGCTCCTGGATCTCTGTCCGTAGTCCCAATTTAAATATGCATCTCAGTACAGGGTGAAAGCTCCCGGATCTCGATCCGTAGTCCCAATTTAAATATGAAAGCAGTACATGGGGAAAGCTCCCGGATCTCGGTCCGTAGTCCCAATTTAAATATGGAAAGCAGAAACAGGTCAATTATGGCGTACGTAAACAATCCAGAAAACATCAGGTAAGGATAGAGTAAAACTACCTAAGCATGATGTGACTAGTAGCAAATAAGAGGAATTCAAGTTAGAACAGATAGGCATGCTTACTCTTAGGCTATCTACTCCTTTAAGATAGGAAATAGTAATATATGAATGAAAATGAGCGATTTCATGGGAGTAAAATAGGATTTTAGCAACAATGAACCGTATACGCACTCTTCACCTCGCGTACACGGTGTCCACATAACAAAAATCAGTACAAAAATGCCTAAGGGAAAGTTCCCAACACAGAATTAGGCAAGCCACTTACCTGGACTGCACTAATCAACTCAATACCAAGCTCTTGCCACGAGTATCGGACTCCGGGTGGCCCAAATCTATTCAAATCGATTGCACGGTGTAAATATCACTTCAAGGGAACAAAATAGCTAATTATTTATAAGCCAGTATGCGAATTTAGAAAATTCGCCCAAAAAGTCCCCCGGGACCACGTCTCGGAATTGGGTAAAATTTATATTTTCCGGACACCCATTCACTCACGAGTCTAACCATACAAGAATATCTCAAATCGGAGGTTAAATACCCAACCAAAACTCAATAATTCGGTCTATGAAGTTCATCCCACTTTCCCCATAATTTTCGAAATTAAAGGTTGAATTTAAGATTGGAATCATGGAATTTGATCTATAAGGTATAGAAATCACTTACCCAAGTTACCCAGGTGCAAAAGTCTTCAAAAATCGCCCTCCCCGTGATCTCAAATTCGAAAATATGAAAATGGCATAAACCCTCGGATTTAGGGTTTTAATAGTCTGCCCAGGCATTTGCCTTATGCGATTACGTACAATTAGTTGCGATCGCGGAGAGTAATGAAATACGCGCCTGAAATTCCTTCATCGCGATCGCGATTAAAGGTCTGCGATCGCGGACCTTCTGATCCTACAACATTTTGATCGCGTCTGAGGCCACGCGACCGCATAGAGTTAAACACTGCACCTCCCCCAGCTTCGGTATACCTTATGCGATCGCAATCATGGGCGTGCGATCGCGGAGACCAACTGACCAGAACAATGCGATCGCGGCTGGACTTCTGCGATCGCGAAGCACAATCTCTGACCACCTCCATCTAACACTACACGATCGCAGAGAACATTTATCTGCTGCTATAAAACCAGAAAACCAGCAAAGGACTTAGGCCAAAATATGCCCGTTTGGGCACCCGAAACACACCCGAGGCCCCCGGGACCTCAACCAAACCTACCAAACAACCCTAATACCTTATTCAAACTTGGTCGAGCCTTAAAAACACATCTCGTAACATCAGAATCATCAATTATGCATAGATTCAAGCCTAAGAACTTAGGGAATTTCTAGAATTCACATCCGACGTCGAAACACGTCTAAACTCATCCGAATGACCTCAAATTTTGCACACAGGTCATAAACGACCTTACGGAACTGCTTTCGCTTTCAGAAATCCATTCTGAGTCCGATATCAAAATCTCACCTATCGGCCGAAATCACCGAATTTCTAACTTTCGCCAATTCAAGCCTAAATCCACAACCGACCTCGAAAACACATTCCGAGTACACTCCTAACCCCGAAATCACCTAACGGAGCTAACGGAGTCGACAAAATTCCATTCCGGATCCGTCTTCACACAACTCTAGCTACGGCCAGATTTCGAAAGCTAAAATCCACATTTATGGACTATGTGTCCAAAATCACCCCCGATTTTATCACTCAACACACCGACAAGTTCCAATAACATAAATAGAGATGGGGTAAGTGGTAAATAGGGGATCAGGGCGCAAATTCTTAAAACGACCGGCCGGGTCGTTACATATGGCTGAGTATGGAGCGTGAAGATCGAAGTGCTCGCTGAAGATCGAGACCGAGCATGACCGACTTGGAGTAAGGCATAATAATGGAATGGAGAAATATTAGCAGCCGACCGAAGATCTCGGCGGAAATCCCAGAACAGATCGAATCAAGCGGTTATTGACACAAATCATGGGATTTATTTCCGTTATTAGAGTTGTACCTTATTTAGGATTCCTATACTATATAAAGAGGGACCCCATTCATTTGTATCATCATCATTCACTGATAAAAATATATACGCTACTATATTTCTCTTACTGTTCATTAATTTTCTTCAGTGTTCTTATTTTCCAACCTCGAGACCATCTCGAATCGAGCTCGATACACTGCTACAATTCTGGTTTGGTTTATTTTGTTGTTGAATATTATACACTTAATTAATTATTTATTAATTGATATTGGATTAGATCACGTATCCTTAAAACCACAATACAAGTTTAATTGTTACTCGAATTTTAGGGTACACAGTTTGGCGCCCACCGTGGGGCTAAGGATAATAGTGATTATTCAGTACTGATTCTAGTAAAACACACTATTTTACGCTTGTTCTTGTCAAGAATTTTTGCTTTCAGGTTGAAACATGTCAAACTCACAAAACGCGTCCACAAATGGTGACAATGGCCTCGAACTTCACGGGGAAAATGAAAAATACGATTGCTCCAGGAACCGAGGTGCCGCAAGCTGATCTCGGAGGAGTACGACCAATCAACCCAGTTGATGTCAGTTCGCACGTTGCTCTAAATGAGGACTTAGGCGCAAATCCCGAGTGGAGTGTACACATAGAAGGCCGATCTGATACCCGAGGTATATAGGGCAGAGGAGATGAAGGAGTCAGTCTCCAAGTGATATTCTGTCACGACCCATATTTCCCAACCTTCGGGATCGTGATGGCGCCTAACACCACACTTTCTAGGCAAGCCAATATTAGAGGGATTCTACATTTAAAACAATAAAAATATAATACTAAGTCTAAAATTATCCAATAAAGTAATCAAGAGTAACATGCGAAATAATAAAACGAATGTCGCGCCCCCTTTTTCCTCACGGAGTCCGGGTTTTGACATTTTGGGACAACTCCCTTCCTTTTGGGATGGGGTATGGGATTTGAAGAGTCGCCACCTAACGGATTAAGGTGCGTTAGGGCACCTAAAGCACATAACTCATAAATCGGTTTACATCACCAGAGATTGGGTAAGGGCTCGAAATTACCTTGAGGGAAAGGTGTTAGGCAACCCTCGAGGTCCACAACGGTGGGTCCCGGCCAAACTCAATTAAGCTAATTAGTCTTTAAAGGAAATAAAGCAATTTAAACAAATGGAGATTACTTAAAAACGAGAATTAAATGAGTCCTAAGTTTATTAGCCTATAGGATCACTTCTATGCAATACTCGGTAACCTTCCCCAAATTGAGGTGTTACGCGTAGCATTAGCGCACATGTCATCATCTCTTTTACTACCCAATTACCCTCCCTTTTTAATTATTACCTAAGCGTTCTAATAGCATCTAGTACGTACCTTATGCGTGCACTACCCGTCCCTTACCTATGGCCCTGGAGGTGTTTAGGACCTCTATTAAGGTGGTTCTAGACTCACCTATGTTGCTTAAAAGGGGAAAATCTAAGCGACAAACAAAAATCAAGTAGAACTGTCACATAAGGAGCAATTAAGGGGCTCATATTTACCTCCATAAGTAGACAAACAGATGCATGCTATTCAGACAAGCAGTTTTTAAATGTTTTAGGGTCCTATAGGCAGGATATCTAAATGAGTATAACAGAATATATAGCAGTTTTATCAAGCGAGGCACTGAGTACCTATCAGTTTGCCTACTGATTTTGTTACTATCCTGAATCTGGGCACGTTTCAAACAACAAGAAATCACAGTTTTTTTAAAAACCCAGGATTTTAATTATCCTACAGGCTTGCCTAAGTGATGACCGGACATAATCCTATAGACATGGTATCTAAACGTTAATCAGACCATAATTATAAACCAGTGATTGATTTTTTAACAGGAAGATTTTATGTTTTAGATTCTATAGGCATGCTGTCTCTGTGCTGAAACTGATTACAAGCATTACTTCCTATTGACATGATATCTAAACACATAAACTGATTTTATACACTTTCCCTATATGCATGATATCTAAGTGTTGAAACTGTTTTTACAGTTATTTCCTATAGGCATGGTGTCTAAGTGTCAAGACTGTTTTTATGTGTGTTTCCTATAGGCATGATATCTAAGTGTTGAAACTGGTTTTTACGCACACATTTCCTATAGGCATGATATCTAGGCGGGTAAACGCGTTAATCAGTTTCCAAGAAAGTTCAACAAGGAAGATCCTAGAAATATGATTTCTAATGCACAAACTGAGATTTTGAAAACATGATTATTTATGCAGAATTGATAAATGACCTCGAAGCAGGATTTCTAAGAGACAAAGTGTGAAAACTCAGGATAACGAGATAAACCCTATAGACATGGTTTCTAATGCACATAAGGAATCACTGCAATGACCTATAAGCATGATTTCTACCCGAATATGATAAAAGATATATTAAAATCCCTCTCCAACTTTTACTAATAACCCCATATCTATTTTTACAAGGATTATTACAATATTATAAACCAATATGAATGAATTACATGATAAAATCACTATACTATAGGGAGCCTTGGCAAGCCCAAAGTCAACATTGAAGTCAGGCCTTCAATCGAATCTGGAGTACACCAGTAGTCCATAATACATCAAATGGGCTTCTGGTGTGTCAAAGTTCCCAAGGGCCTCAGGGACCCCGGGCAATGCTCACACCAGAACCTTTTCAAAGAAACAGTTTTTGTAAACAAGTTTGGAAGGCCAACTCCAAGGTGTCAGAGTTCGGAGGAGTCTCATGGACTCCTAGGCAGTGCTCACACTAGGAGGGGGGGGGGGGTCGTAGGACCCTAGATATCTAAGAGATGGAGTAGAAAATAGTATATAAAAATAGGAGATAGTTTTAGAAGAAAAAAAATATGGATTTTAGAAGTGAATAGAAACAGATTACAAGATTACAAAAACTACAAACAGAACCACATTTAGAAGATTGAGTTCAGACATGCATTCCAGTAGTTAAACAATCACCAGGAACACTGGAATCATAGACATGACAAAGTCATAATTAAGTCAAACAAGGTTTGACATGGTTGGAATTGACTTAGTTCATTAACTATTACTAGATGAGCATATAGACATGTATTAAATAGAGAACAACATGTTGAAATTAAGTTACTTATCAGACAGTCATACAAAAGGGGGTGGGGTAGTATGAATTAAACATGCTATTTTCATAAATAAGTAAACAAATATCATAGGCTAAACAGAGACATGCTAAGGTAGACTAACTATACTAACACACCGCACATGACAGGTTAATAAGAGTTTAGGCATGCTAGTAAGAGGGCAATAAGCATAAACATAGGACAAACAGAGGCATGTTGGAATTTGAAGCACTAACCATACAACCATGTGAAATAAAGAGGTAACAAAGACTAAGACATACTAGTTAAAAATTAAACTGGAAGCATGTCATAAACAGGACATATTGAGGTTCGAAATAGGCTAATATAAATCACAAGTAAGGAGATGGATAAGAGACAAATATTACAACAGAAGCATATTGAAATACGTAGCACATAGAAGAGATCATGATAACATAAATGGAGGCATACCAGTTAAGAGATAGAAAACAAGAAGTGAAGGCAAATAGGATCCAAGAGTCTAGCCTTGGCTTTCAGCCGGCTAGACAGAGCATCAAATAGAAGTAATGAAGAAATTATGGAAAAATATTAATTGATGCTCATGCATTGTTTTGAAGATATATATGCATTTTTGAAAATAAAATAGGGAAAATTGGGTATCAAAAGCTGCCCATCTTTACCAGGGAAGGATGAAAGAGTTATCGGGTAAAGATATGATGGCCAATTTTGACCGAGTAGAGTGGTTTAAGAGACATAGGCCGCACTCTGGTTTCCGAGCTACCTACATATCCCTAGTTTTACAGGAATCAGGCCGTGTGTAGTTCTGGATTCACCAGAAAAATATACCGATGAATTTACCACAAGAACGAACACAAGGTTTTAAATAGGAGAAATGGTTACGGTGAGCGGTCAGGTTTGAAGTAGTGTGAAGGAACTGGAGCGGGATTGCTCCCGTTTGGGGAATGGTTTCTCATCGGGCCTGCAAATAAAAGACGCACTACAAGCATATATCTTTGCGTAAATTTAAACATGATGCAAATTCCCTTCAGAATATGGGGATTGTCCTCGAACGGTTGAGGATGATGTCCTTAGACCATGATGTCCCGGGCCATGAATTGAGCGGTAAGGATTTGCAAGCCATGAAATGATGTTCTCGGGCCATGAAAATGGTGCCTCTGAACCGTGACGCCTTTGAATAATGATATGCAAGTTTGAGAGATCCTCAGACCATGGCATGGTGTCTCCCGGCTATGAGGATGGTGCCTTCAGACTATGACGCCTTTAGACAAGCTGGCGATATTTCAGCCCATGAGGTGCAAAGACATAATGCTAGGAGCGACAAGACAAGGCTTAGTCTTGTATGGAGTTGAGGGCAAAGCTTAGCCCGAGAGAAGGTAATAGTGCAAGAGAGACAGTGCTTAGTCTCGTTGGGGATTCGGGACATAGTCTTGTATGGAGTTGAGGGCAAAGCTTACCCCGAGAGAAGGGAATAGTGCAAGAGAGACAGTGCTTAGTCTCGTTGGGGATTCAGGACAATGCTTAGTCCCATGCAAAGAGAAGGAAGTGCTTATCCTTGTGCAAATAGGGAGGCAGGTCTTAGCCTCATGCAAAGATTGAGACATAGCTTAGTCTTATGCAAATAGAAGGCAGAGCTTAGCCTTATGGAAATATGGAGGCAGGGATTAGCCTCATGGAGGGTTCGGGACAGGTCTTGGCCTCATGCAAAGATTGAGACAGAGCTTAGTCTCATGCAAATAGAAGGCAGAGCTTAGCCTTATACAAATATGGAGGCATGGCTTAGCCTCATGCAGGTGAAGAAAATGTTTAGCCTTATGCAGATAAGAGAGGTAGAGCTTAGCCTCATGCAAGGATTGAGACAGAGCTTAGTCTCATGCAAAGAGAAGGTAGTGCTTAGCCTTGTGCAAATAGGGAGGTAGGGCTTAGCCTCATGCAAGGTGAAGGCAATGCTTAGCCTTATACGAATAGGGAGGTAGGGCTTAACCTCATGCAAGGTGAAGGCAATGCTTAGACTTATGCAAATAGGGAGGCAGGGCTTAGCCTCATGCAAAGATTGAGACATAGCTTAGTCTCATGCAAATAGAAAGCAGAGCTTAGCCTTATGCAAATATGGAGGCAGGGCTTAGCCTCATGGAGGGTTCGAGACAGGTCTTGGCCTCATGCAAAGATTGAGGCAGAGCTTAGTCTCATGCAAATAGAAGATAGAGCTTAGCCTTATACAAATATGGAGGCATGGCTTAGCCTCATGCAGGTGAAGGAAATGTTTAGCCTTATGCAGATAAGGGAGGCAGAGCTTAGCCTCATGCAAGGATTGAGACAGAGCTTAGTCTCATGCAAAGAGAAGGCAGTGCTTAGCCTTGTGAAAATAGGGGGGTAGGGCTTAGCCTCATGCAAGGATTGAGACAGAGCTTAGTCTCATGCAAAGAGAAGGCAGTGCTTAGCCTTGTGAAAATAGGGGGGTAGGGCTTAGCCTCATGCAAGGTGAAGGCAATGCTTAACCTTATGCGAATAGGGAGGCGGGGCTTAACCTCATTCAAGGTGAAGGCAATGCTTAGACTTATGCAAATAGGGAGGCAGGGCTTAGCCTCATGCAAGGATTGAGACAGAGCTTAGTCTCATGCAAATAGAAGGCAAATCTTAGCCTTATGCAAATATGGAGGCAGGGCTTAGCCTCATGCAAGGATTGAGACAGAGCTTAGTCTCATGCAAATAGAAGGCAAATCTTAGCCTTATGCAAATATGGAGGCAGGGCTTAGCCTCATGCAGGGTTCAAGACAGGGGTTAGTCCCATGCAAAGTTCGGGACAGGGCTTAGTCCCATGCAAAGTGAAGACAATGCTTAGCCTCATGCAACTGAAGGCAATGTTTAGCCTTATGCAGATAAGGGAGGCATGGCTTAGCCTCATGCAAGGATTGAGACAGAGCTTAGTCTCATGCAAATAGGAGTCAGAGCATAGCCATATGCAAATAGGGAGGCAGGGCTTAGCCTCATGCAAGGATTGAGACAGAGCTTAGTCTCATGCAATGGATAGAATTGGTGATAGTAGAGTATTTCTTAGCTGGGAATGAGTTCAGTATCTTTGTCGTTATGAAGGTGTGGCTCCAAGATGTGCCTATTCCCTGTTCCTGCATTCAAAGAAAAAACTTTAGTTTTGTAAGGGGGTTGGTTCGTGCCTTCGTCTGCTTGCTTGATTTTCTCTGCTCCGTCTGAAGATCCTGTTCACATTATTGGGCCAACATTTGCTAAAGCAGAGTTATCAAAAGCAGGCATGCATAGTTTTCAAAGACATAGTAAAATATAATTTAGAAATTGGTTAGATGAACTAGTGATTGTGACATGATCAGAGACGTTGCGACTTCTTCTGCCGTAGAATTTTGAGAGACCTCCTCAAAATTCTGCCCCAGTTAACTAGACAACATTTCTGGATGCTCCATATGCTGCGATTGGCTGAACTTGCTTTGGAATTTTGAGGGTCCTCCTCAAAATTCTGCCCCAGTTTCTGATGATGGGGAAAATAGAAATTTTATTGAATTGTGACCGAACCCACAAGGCTGCCTACGTATCCCCTCTTAAACAGGAATCAAGTCGAGTATAGTTCAATTTACATCATGTAGAAAAGCATAAGATGATTTTACACATAATATCTTTTGACTGCGTCTGAATTGATAGGCTTTGTCCAGATTTCTCTGTCCATTTCTGCGAGTATGAGTGCTCCTCCTGTCAGTACTCTGTGGACCATGTAAGGACCTTGCCAGTTGGGAGAGAATTTCCCTTTGGCTTGATCTTGATAAGGGAAGATCTTCTTCAACACCAGCGGCCCCGGTGTGAACTGTCTCGGCTTGACTCTCTTGTTGAAGGCTCTGGACATTCTGTTCTAATAAAGCTAGTCATGACACACTGCATTCATGTACTGGTAAGTGTCGTGCCTAACCTCGATGAAGTAGTGACGAGGCTAGGACAAGACACCACATAAAACCTGGACAGAATAATCATGCTAACAGAAATAACAACAAATAAAGAATTTAAAACAACAAATAATAGGAAGGGAGCATGCGATGGGGAATTTTTTTTAACATAAGGAGTGAGGAAAACAATAAGACAGTGATCAACAATAATTTTAGCATTTAAAAATAGAAAGGAAACATGCACGACATCACCCTTTGTGCGAAACTCACCCGAGCCCTTGAGACTCTAAACCAAATATGCACGCAAGTCTAGAAACATAATACAGACTTGCTCGTGCGATCAAATAAAAAAAATAACACCTAAAACTACGAATTTAACCTCAAAACTTATGATTTTCTCAAGAACATTTCAAATTCACTATTTTCTCAAACAGACATCCGAATCACGTTAAATGAACTCCGATTCACACCAAATTTCACAGATAGGACTTAAATATCATAACAAATATTTACCGGGATCTGTAACCAAAATACAGGCCCGATACCAACAAGTTCAAACATTAATTCATTTCTTTAAAAATCCAGCACAACAATTTTCTTCAAAAATTGATTTCTAAAGCTAAAGACCTCAGAATTCAATCCCGGATATACGCCCGAGTCCCATATTATACTGCGGACCTCCCGGAACTGTAGGAACATGGATCCAGGTCCGTTTACTCAAAATGTTAACCAAAGTCAATTAAAATCAAATTTTAACTCTAAAAATTATTGTTTCTCATATTTTCACATAAAGGCTTTCCGAATTATATGCCTGTATTGTGCACGCAAATCAAGGAAATTAAATATTATTTTTTAAGGCTAATGCGCCCAGAATAGAGTCTTAATTCATAAGATGTACCCTTGGGTCATCACATATTCAAAATGCTTCAAGATCAAGAAGCCTCCATTGCTCAGTTACAAAATCAGCATAGAGCTCCAAATAGGGTCGAGGTGGAGACTACTCGCCGTACCGAGCCGGTACTGGAAAGATCGAGTGATAACACATCAGGGACCGATCCTGCTGTAATTAAAATATTCGAGGATCTCACCAAGAGAATTGAATCAGGAGAGAAGAAAATCGAAGCCAATGATAAAAAAGTGGAGACTTACAACTCCCGAGTAAATAAGATACCGGGGGCACCACCAATCTTGAAAGGAATGGATTCGAAGAAGTTTGTGGAGAAACCATTCCCTCCGAGTGCGGCTGCGAAGCCCATTACAAAGAAGTTCGGTATGCCCGACATACCCAAATATAACGGGACCACTGACTCCAACGTGCATGTTACCTCTTACACATGAGCCATTAAGGGTAATGATCTGCAGGATGACGAGATCGAGTCTGTGTTGTTGAAAAAGTTCGGAGAGATCCTATCGAAAGGAGCAATGATGTGATGACCCAAAGGGTCATCTTGTGATTTAAGACTCTATTTTGCGCTCGTTAGCCTTAGAAATCTCATTTTACCTACCTCAATTTGCGTGCGCAGTCCGGGCGTAATTCCCGAAAGCATTTATGTGAAAAAATTGAAGAAATAATAATTTTTTGAATTTAAAAGTGATTTTAATTGACTTTGGTCAATGTTTTGAGTAAACGGACCCGTGTTCTGACGGTCCTGGTGGGTTCGTAATAAAATATGGGACCTGGGCATATGACTGGAATTGAATACCGAGGTCCCTATCTCGAGAAATGAATTTTTGATAAAAATTGAAAGACTGAAATTATCAAGGTTTTAAGAAGTTGGTTAATGGTTGATTTTGTTGGTATCGGGTCCGTATTTTGGTTACGGAGCCCGGTGCAGGTCCATTATGATATTCATACCTTATTTGTGAAATATTGTGAAAAACGGAACTGATTTGACATGATTCGAGTGTTCGGTTGATAAAATAGAAAGTTTAAAGTGTTCTTGAAAATTTCATATGTTTTGGTACTAAATTCGTAGTTCTAGGTGTCATTTTGGTGATTTGACCACAGGAGCAAGTTCGTATGATATTTTTAGACTTGTACGCATGTTTGGTTTGGAGTCCCGAGGGCTCAGGTAAGTTTTGGATAGGCTACAGAGTGAAAAGAACCTAGAAAGAATTGCTGGTGTGAGTTCACGTCCGCAGATCTCGCATTTGCAAGGTCTGGCTCGCAAATGCGAGCCTCGCATTTGCGATATTGTTTGCATTTGCGAGCAAGGGACTGGGCTGGGTAGGCTCGCAATTGCGAAAATAGGATCGAATTTGCGGAAGGCTATTGTTCGCATTTGCGACATAATGCTCGCATTTGCGAGAGCTGCAGAAAATACGAAGAGTTTGCATTTGCGATACTTTCTCGCATTTGCGAGCTTCACAATTGCGAAGCTCTTGTCGCAAATGCGACATCTGCATCTGATGGGTCTCTACTTAGACGGGATTTTTCTCATTTTTCAACATTTCAAAACACTAGAAACCCTTTAGGCAATTTTGCAAAGGCAATTTCTTCCCTAAATCATAAGTAAGTGATTCTTAGCTTATTTCTTTCAATCTTTCACTTCATTTTATAAGATTTCAACCTAGAATCTAAGGTTTTCATGGTGGGATTGGGAATGTTTGGGTAGAAACTAGGTATTTCAAAATTTGGGGATTTAGACCTCAAATTGAGGTCAGATTCCAAAACCAATTATATATTTGGGCTTGGGGGTGATTGGATAATCGGGATGATTCCTAAAGCTTATTTTGAATCATTTGGTTGGTAATTTTCTAGATATTGTTGGCTCGGAGGCTAATTTGAAAGGCAAGGTTGTGATTGAACGTTGAGTGATATTTGGAGCGAGGTAAGTGTTGTGTCTAACTTTGACTTGAGGGTTTAGGAAGTTTTGAATTGTTGTTATGTGATAAATCATGTGAGCGGCGTATACGTGAGGTGACGAGTACCTATGCGCTGCCAATTTACCTGTTTTACCTATTTTCTTCCATTTTCCCTTATATTGTTCCCTTCTTGCTTTACTTGTTACCTGTGTAACTGTAATTCTGTGCTTAATCGTTACCTTTCAGTCATAAACAATTATTGATTGGATAGGTACGACCAATCCATTCTAACTAGAAAAATAAAAAATTTATATTTGTTTCCCTGTAGGATTATTTCTCTCCCTTTTATTTGGTTTAAACTGTTCTTATTAGCATTTTCTGTGATATCTTGGTTTGGTCTCGCTGAGTAGTTGTAATCTTACTGAGTTTCATTGTTTATACGGCTTCCAGTTGCTTTGCTCTAAAATTCAAGTGTTGGTAAAGGGCCTTGTGTGAATTTCATGAATTTCTGTACACTATGTGGAATTTATTTTTGATCTGGTGGGATCGGGTTGCATGTTGCAACAAGAGGAATAAAGGAGGATTTATGAGGAGGAATAAGGGTGAATGTGAATATTCGGTGGGATCCGGTTTCACGCCGCAACAGGAGGAATAAGGGTGGATTGAAACAGAGTAATAAGGGTGAATTATTATATTGATATTGATATATGGTGGGATCGGGTTGCGCGCCACAACATATATATATATAGTATTTACCTTTAATATAATTGTTACAGAGGAATAAGGGAGGATTTGTGGGATCGGGATGCACACCGCATCAGTATATGTGTTTATTTATTTTTTGTTGACCTCGTAAATTATTCGATGGTTTTATATTTTTCTTAAGGATTGGTTATAGATGAATATGCATAAGACACTGAGATTACATAATTATTTATTCTTGTAATTTATTGCTTAAATTATTGTTTCCCTCTTTTATATATATATATCGTGGGTGTCCCGCCGTAGCCTCGTCACACCTTCGCCGAGGTTAGGCTCGACACTTACCAGTACATGGGGTTGATTGTACTGATACTGCACTCTGCACTTCTTGTGCAGATTTCGGAGCAGGTTGTGGTTGACTGAGAAACTTGGCTCAGGTTCACAGTTGGAGACCCAAGGTAGTCCTGCTAGCGTCCGTAGGCCCTGACGTCCCCTTCTATATCCCTTTATTACTGTTTTTCTTACATTCCAAAAACAGATGTAAATTTCTTTTAGACTCATGTTTGTAGAAAATCATAGTGTGTTCGTGAAATTGTGACACCAGGTTTTTGGGGAGAAATGATGTAAATGACTTCGATGCATATACTTACTCTACAGTTATTCCGTTTTATTTTGTTTAATTTCTATTAATTACTAAAAATGAACATAAATGGTTAAACAATCTCTAACATTGACTTGCCTAGCAAGTGTAATGTTAGGCGCCATCACGATCCCGACTGTGGGAATTTTGGATCGTGACAAGTTGGTATCAGAGCACTAGGTTGCTTAGGTCTCATAATTCACGCACATGTTTAGTAGAGTCTGGGGGATCGGCACGGGGACGACTGTACTTATCTCCCAGAGGCTATGAAGTCTAGGAACAAATTTCACTTTTATTCAACTCTATCGTGCGACTTTGTTATGTCGATACTGATTGAATTCTCCTATTCTTATTCTCTCGCAGATGGCGAGGACACGTACCGCATCTTCTGCTAATCAGCAGCCAGAGCCTCCAACATCAGCTCCTACTGTCACGACCCAAACTACCCGGTCGTGATGGCGCGTATCACAGTATTAGGCTAGCTGAGTCGTTATCCAAAGCATACAATGATTCTTTTCAATAATTTATTTATTAATCTTTTTCGTCATAAGTCTTTCATTAAATAATTCAAACAAGTGAAAATAAACAAACATAAAACCAACAGCCCGACCTCGGTGTCACTAGTCATGAGCATCTATGATACAAGTCGGATACAGTCTACCCAAACGACAAGAGAAGTCTAATAAAAATAATCTACTGAAAGATAGGAGTGAGAAGAGCAAGGCTGCAGTCTCCGTGCAACTACCTTGCTAGACTCCAAAATCGATTGAGGATGAATCAACACTCACTCGGATGTCCTGCGACTCCTGGATCTGCACACAAGGTGCAGGGAGTAATGTGAGTACGCCAACTCAGTAAGTAACAACCATAAATAAAGGCTGAGTGCAGTGACGAGAAGTAAAAAAAATCACATAAAGTTCAAATGTTTTAAAGTTTCAATGAGACAACAAGTGTCAAATCAGAAATATTAATTAAAACTCCAGTTTCAATGGAACCTGTACGAATATCTTCAACATTTTCAATAGAGTCTCAATAAAAAAATAGAGTGAAAATAAGGATTTCATAAACAAGCCCCTCGGGAAAAATATCACTCATGAACAACCCCTCGGGCAAGCCTCACAGCCACTTATGCCTCCTAATCACTCTTCACTCAACACTCATCACTCAACACTCGCACTCAGTAGGTACCTACGCTCATTGGGGGTGTACAGACTCCGTAGGGGCTGCTATAGTCCAAGTGCTATATCGCTGCGGTGTGCAGCCCGACCCAATACCGTTGTGGCGTGCAACCCGATCCATATATCGTTGCGGCGTGCAGCCCGATGCATATATATATATATATATATATATATATATATTTATATATATATATATATATA
This sequence comes from Nicotiana paniculata, assembly GCA_005239505.1. NCBI lineage: Eukaryota > Viridiplantae > Streptophyta > Magnoliopsida > Solanales > Solanaceae > Nicotiana > Nicotiana paniculata. The sequence goes on along the minus strand of ML307633.1, from coordinate 29,385 downwards.
TATCCTCACAATCAGGCCCTCAGCCTCACTCAGTCATCAACCTCACAAGCCACTCGGGTGTTTCAGTTAAATCAGGGGACTCAACCTAAAACAACTTTCATATACTTTTAAATTAGAGTAATGAAACTGAATCAAACAATAAATAGGTAAAATCATGACTGAGGATATGCTTTCGAATAAAAACAGTGTGAGGATAGTAACAAAATACCCCTGAGGGTCCAAACAGTACAGGCACAAAGCCCCAAACATGGCATTCAGCCCAAGTTATAAGAATTATTTCTAAAACATATAACTATTATACGGCTTTAATCAAAATATGAAACTCTATAGTCGCTACGGGATGGAACAAGTCACAATCCCTAACGGTGCACGCCCACACGCCCGTCACCTAGCATGTGCGTCACCTCAATGTAGTGAAATAGTACGAAATTCCGGGGTTTCATACCCTCAGGTCTAGATTTACAATCGTTACTTACCTCAAACTGGACAAAACTCTACTCCGCAATGCCCTCGACTCGGCCATAAATCACCCCGAATCTATCCAAAATCAGTATATTACCATTAATATTTGCTAAAGGAACGAAGCCCACATAAAAATTATCAAATTAAACCACAAATCCCGAAATTGGCCAAACCCGACCCCCGGGCCCACTTCTCGGAATCCAACAAAAATTACAAAACTAGAAACCTCTTTTACTCACGAGTCCAACCATATCAAATTTACTCCAATCCGATAACAGAATCCCATTCAAAACCCCAAAAATCCAACTCAAGAATTCTTTCCCATTTTCCCCAATTTCCCACCTCAAATCACAAATTAAATGATGAAACTAAAATCATAATCATGGATTCTGACCAAAATTAGATATAAATCACTTACCCTATTCCATACGGTGAAAATCGCCTAAAAAATCGCTTCAATCCGAGCTCCATAGCTCCATAGCTCCAAATATGTTAAAAATTGACGAAATCTCGATATATAGCTTCTTCCTAGGTATTTAATCATCATGATCGTGGAAAATTCTCTGAAATCATGAAGCCCCAACTTTTCTTAGCCAAAAATTTGCCCTTCGCGATCACGGAAAATGCATTGCGAAGATCAAATGCCCAGCTCTTCCACATAGCCTCTAGTATAATGGTCATAAGTTTTTGTACAAAACTCCAAATTGCAAATGGTTTGACTTTTTGAAAACTAAACACCAAGGGATATGACTTTTATTCTTTGATCATTTCCCAATTCCGTGTAGATTACGATATATAAGCTGCCAAAATCAGCCCTATGCAACACAATGCAGATTTCCAAACTCTTCCCAAATAGGCTGTAGTGTATCAACCATAACTCTTTATAAACAACTCCAAATGCCAAATGAGTTGATTTCCTGAAAACTAGAAACAAATAGATACAACTTTCATTTTTGGATAATCTCCAAATTTCTTATAGATTGCAAGATACAAGCTTCCAAAGTCGGGTCAATGCATCAGAAAATTTCCTCTACGCGATCGCGAAAGGCCTTCCGCAATCGCGATTCACTAACCATTTTCTCTCATTTTAATCATCGCGATTGCGACCAATTCCCTGCGATCATGTAGCACACTACTGTAACCAAAAACCAGCAGCTAAAAATGGCCTAGAAATGGTCCGAAACCACCCCGAAACTCACTTGAGCTCCTTGGGACCCCGACCAATCATACCAACACATCCCATAATATCATATAAATTTTGTCGAGCCTTCGAATCACTCAACAGAACATCAAAAATACCAAATTACCCTCGGATTCAAGCCTAAGAACTTCTAAACTTCTGAATTCTGCAAACGACGCCGAAACATACCAATCCTCGTCCGAATAACCTCAAATTTTTCACACACGTCACAAATAACACTACGAACCTACTCCAACTTCCAGAATTCCATTCCGACCCCGATATCTAATTTTCCACTGCCGACCGGAAATCGCCAAATTTCCAATTTCACCAATTCAAGCCTAATTCTACAACGGACATCCAAATAACATTCCGAACACACATTATTAAGTCCAAAATCACCTAACGGAGCTATCCGTACCATAAAAACCCTAATCCGAGATCGTTTACTCATAAGTCAACTTGCGGTTGATTTTCCAACTAAATTTCCAAATTAAGAGACTAAGTATCTCATTACCTTCCAAAATCACTCCGAACCCGGACCAACCAACCCAAAGCAACATAATAAGATTGAACAACACATAGAGAAGCAGAAATGGGGGAAACGTCACTATTACTCTCGGAACGACCGGCCGGGTCGTTACACCTATGAGGGGCAGAGGTCGAGGCCGAGGCTGCGCCAGAGACCGAGGCAGGGGCAGGGCTCAGCCCGGAGCCCGAGCAGCAGTCCCAGCTGTGGAGCCTCAGGTAGAGTTTGATTAGGAGGTTCTAGCTCAGGCTATTCCTGCCGGACTAGCTCAGGTCCCTGATGGGTTTATTTCCACCCTAGATGTTTTGGTCCGATTAATGGGCCTTATGGAGAGTGTGGCCCAAACTGGCGCATTCCCCATGGCACTAGTTATATCTCAGGCTGGAGGAGGAGCCTAGACTCCTGATACTCATACTCCGGAGTAGATGGCTCCCCAGTTCTAGACCCCAGCAGCTCATCCAGTCGGGGTAGTTCAGCTGGTTGCTGCGGCACAACCTGAAAATGGGGAAGCTATGTCTTCCAAGGCTTTGTGGAGATTGGATAGTTTACCAAGTTCTTTCCAGTTCATTTTAGTGGTGCTACTTCAGAGGATCCCCAGGAGTATCATGATAGTTGTCATGAGGTTCTTCGAAACATGGCTATATTGGAGACCAATGGGGTCGACTTTGCTGCTTTTCAGATGACTGGTTCCGCCAAGAAATGGTGAAGAGATTATTTATTGACTAGATCAGCTGGGTCGCCTGCTCTTACTTGGGATCAGTTCTCACATCTTTTCTTAGAGAAGTTTCTGCCTATCACCACGAGAGAGGAGCGCCGCCGTCGGTTCGAGCGTCTGCAGCAGGGCAGCATGACTGTTACTTAGCATGAGACTCATTTTGTGGATTTGGCTTGTCATGTTATTCTTTTGCTTCCCACACACACACACACAGAGAGATAGATAGAGAGAGAGAGAGAGAGAGAGAGAGAGAAGGTTTATTGAGGGTCTTGCTGAGCCTATTAGATTGCAGATGGCTAAGGATACTGGGAGCGAGATTACTTTTCATGATGCGGCCAATGTGGTGTGATGAACCAAGGGGTCATCTTATGAAGTAAGACACCATTCTGGGTTCATTAGCTTTAATAATATTAATTTTAATTACCTCGATTTACGTGCACAGTCCAAGCGTAAATCCAGAAAGCCTTTATGTTAAAATATGAGGAATAATAATTTCTAGAGTTAAAATTTTAATTTTTTGTTGACTTTGGTATAGATTTTGAGTAAACGGACCCGGATCCGTATTCTGACAATCCCGGGAGGTCCGCAGTAAAATATGGGACTTGGGCATATGCCCGGAATTGAATTATGAGGTCCCTATCTTTAGAAATCAATTTTTGAAGAAAATTACTTTGCTAGATTTTTAAGGAAATAAAGAAATGAATTAATGTTTGAACTCGTTGGTATCGGGCCCGTGTTTTGGTTCCGGAGCCCGGTACAGGTTTATTATGACATTTAAGTCCTATCTGTGAAATTTGATGAGAATCGGAGTTGATTTGGCGTGATTCAGACGTCCGATTGAGAAATAGTGAAATTGAAGTGTTATTGAGAAAACCATGAGTTTTGAGGTTGAATATGTAGTTTTATATGTTATTTTTGTGATTTGATCGTGCGATCAAGTTTGTATGATGATTTGGGACTTGTGTGCATGTTTGGTTTGGAGCTCCAAGGGTTCGGGTGAGTTTCGGATAGGCAACAAAGTGATTTTAGAACTTAAAAATTTGCTGGTGTAACTGATGTCAGGTACAGGCCTCTGATCTCGCAAATGCGAGATCAGTCTTCGCAAATGCGAACTTGGCCGGCGTGGGAAATGCGACGCATATTGTCACAAATGCAAAATAGGCCTGGAAGGCCATCCTCGCAAATGCGATATATTGGTCGCAAATGCGAAACAGGCTTGGGAAGGCCATGCTCGCAAATGCGAGATACTTCCTGGAATTGTCAAGGCCCCCAATTGTCGCAAATACGAAGGCTCCAGTAATGCGAAGGGTTCGCAATTGCGATATCCCTCTTGCATTTTCAAGCTTCGCAAATGCGACGCTCCAGTTGCAATTGCGACATCCACAGCCTGTTAAGTGGGACTTTGACGGGATTTTCACCCATTTTTCAATTCTCTTGAACCCTAAACCTCCATAGGCGATTTTTCAAAGACCAAGACTTCTCCAAATCATAGGTAAGTGCTTTCTATCTAATTCCTTTCAATACTTAACAACTTTTTACAAGATTACAACCTAGAATCTAGAATTTCATGGTAAAATTTGGGAATTTTGGGTAGAACTTTGGAATTTCGAAATTTGGGAATTTAGACCTCGAATTGAGGTCGGATTCCAAAACCAATTGTATATCCGGGTTTGGGGAGAATGGGTAAACAGGTTTTGGTCCAAACCTAGAGTTTAGACCAACGATCTTGGGGTCGATTTTTGTATTTTGATAGGAAAACATAGGAAAACCATGATTTTTCATTAAAGTTAATTCCTTTAGCAATAATTATTGATATTGAACCAATTATGATTTGATTCGAGCGGGTTAGAGGCAATTTCTAAAGGAAAAGCTGTAATTGAGCAGTGAGTGGCCTGCGAAATTGAGGTAAGTGTTTGGTCTAACCTTGACTTGAGGGATTAGGAATTCCCAACTTAAATGCTATGTGAAATTGCATGTGTGTGGCGTATAGGTGAGATGACGGGTATCTATGCACCATCAAATTATCTGTTTAGCATGTTCCCTTCCTTGTTTCCAATTTATTATATTCATGTCTTAATTGTTTCATGATCATTGATGCCTCCATGCCTACTTGTTGTGTTTACTTGTTTTGTTAGATATTGCCTCGCTTAATTGAAAGTATTAATTGTTCCTTAGCTTCATTGTGGTACATGAATGGTTGAGCTGGTTGTTAGTGTAATGGTAATTAGTGAAGCTTCTGAATAGTACAACTTTCTGTTTACATTTGTTGAGACATAAATATTGTGAAAGACTTTGATTTAATTTGTGAAAGATTTACTATAAATGATAAAATGTGATTGTCTGGTGGGAGCGGATTGCACGCTGCAACAAGGAGTAATAAGGGTGGACATGTGGGATCGGGTTGCACGGTGCAACAGGAGAAATAAAGGTGATATATATATATATATATATAGGGAGGAGCAATAAGTGTGGACAAGTGGGATCGGGTTGCACGCCGCAACAAGTAGTAATAAGGTAGAATATTCATGTTTTACTGGTTATAAAAATAAAGACTGGAATACTCACTGTTTTATTGTTGTCATTTCGTATTCTGCTCTTACTATTATTTAAGTTGAAATTTTGAAAATTTTCATATGGATTGGTCATAACTGAGATCTGGAAAAGTTAGCTGAGTTATTTTATTAATTGCTGCAAGTTACTTTTTATTTAGTTTAGTATTCCCTCTTCCTCTATTATACATTGTTTACAGGTAATATTATAAATGTCCCGCTGTAGCCTCGTCACTACCTCGTCGAGGTTAAGCTCAACACTTACCAGTACATGGGGTCGGTTGTATTGATACTGCATTCTTCACTTTTGTGCAGATCCAGGTTCTCGCCAGAGTTGAGTTTCGAGTAGTAGCTGAGCATTCGCATTGAGACACGAGCTAGATCTGCTAACGTTCACAGATTTCCTGGAGTCTTCTCCCATTTATTCATTTACTGTTTTATTTCATTCAAGACAGATATATATTTTCTTTCAGCCAAATAATTGTAGTATTCTTTAGTAGTTCGTGAACTGTGACTCCAGACCCCGAGTAGATATTAGCATTAGTTTCGTGGTTTCGTTTCAATATTTAATTATTACTGATATAATTTTTTGAACAATATTAGATTTCATATTTGTTTTAAACTGTCTATTATGTTTAAATAAATTTTTAAAAGAAAACAGTTAGTTAAGTTCTAACATTGGCTTGCCTAGCAAGTATGGTTTTAGGCGCCATCACGATCTCGAGGGTTGAGAATTTGGGCCGTGATAAGTTAGTATCAGAGCACTAGGTTTCCTAGGTCTCACAATTCACGAACAAGCTTAATAGAGTTTGAAGGATCGGTATGGAGACGTCTCTCTCAGAGGCTATGAAGTTAGGAACAAACTCATTTTATTTCTACTCTATCGTGCGGGTCTTGTTATCTCAAATACTGATTGAACTCTTCTATTCTCTTGCAGATGGCGAGAACACGTGCTTCTTCTTCTTCTTCCGCTGACCAACAATCAGGTCCTCCAACAGCAACAGTTCCTACTAGGGGCAGAGGACGAGGCCATACCAGAGGCCGAGGCAGGGGCAGGACGCAACCCATTGCTCAGGCAGCAGCCCCAACTACGGAGCCCCAGATAGTTATTGATGAGGGGGATCCAACTCAGACCGTTCCAGCGGGACCAGCTCAGGTCCTAGAGGGGTTTATTGCTACCCCGGTACTTCAAGATGCTTTGGTACGATTAGTGGGACTTATGGAGAGTGTATCCCAGACTGGCCCATTCCTCGTGGCAGCAGCCGTATCTCAGGCTGGAGGAGGGGTGCAAACTCCTGTTACCCACACTCTTGAGTAGATTGCTACTCCTCAGATCCAGACCCCAGCAGCCAATCCAGTTGGGGTAGTTCAGCCAAATTCTATAGCACCGCTTGTTGACGGGGAAGCCATGTCCTCAGATGCCTTGTGGAGACTGGACAGGTTTATCAAGCTTTTCCCTATTCATTTCAGTGGTGCTACTTCGGAGGATCCTCAGGAATACCTTGGTAGCTGTCATGAGGTTCATTGGAACATGGATATTTTGGAGACCAATGGGGTCTATTTTGCTTCTTTTCAGATGGATGGTTCTGCCAAGAAATTGTGGAGGGATTATTTGTTGACTAAACCAGCTGGGTCGCCTGCTCTGACTTGGGATCAGTTTTCACACCTCTTCTTGGAGAAGTTTCTACCTATCACTACTAGAGAGGAGCACCGTCGTCAGTTTGAGCGTCTTCAATAGGGTAGCATGACTATCACCTAGTGTGAGACTCGCTTTGTGGATCTGGCTCGACATGCTATTCTTTTGTTACCCACATAGAGAGAGGGGTTCAGGAGATTTATTGAGGGCCTTGCTCATCCCATCAGGTTGCATATGGCTAAGGAGACGGGGAGCGAGATTTCCTTTCAGGATGCGGCCAATATGGCCAGGAGAGTTGAGATGGTTCTCGGATTGGGAGGTCAAGGGTCAGACAAGTGACCTCACCATTCCGGTGGATTCAGCGGTGCCTCATCTGGAGGCGGGTTTACTTTTAGCAGGGGCCATTCTTCCAAGCCATTTCATTCAGCACTTCAGACATCTTATGGTACCTTAGGTTGTCGTGTTTCTTATATGCCTCCTTCTTCTTAGCCAGTCTACAGCGCACCATCAACTCCTATCAGAGCACCTCCTCTGCAGAGTTATTATCGTGGTCAGCCGGCTCGTAAGGGTCAGCCTCTATATCAGAAGGGATGTTTTGAGTATGGTGAATATGGGAATATTCGGAGAGCTTGTTCGAGGTATTCGGGTAACCAGCTTCAGTACCAGGGTTCTCGTGCCTTAGTTTCGACACCAGCTGCAACACCACCTGCCCAGCCAGCCAGAGGCAGGGGTCAGGTAGCCAGAGGTAGGGGCCAGATTGTTAGAGGTGGAGGTCAGGCCGCTAGAGGTAGAGGCCCGCCCACCAGAGGTCCTCCTAGATTCATAGTCCAGGGTAGCGGGGCCCAGCCCCGATTATATGCATTTCAAGCCAGACCTGAGGCAGAGTCCTCCGATGCTGTTATCACAGGTACAATTTCAGTTTGCAATAGAGATGCTTCAGTTCTGTTTGATCCGGGGTATACTTACTCTTATGTGTTGTCTTATTTTTCTTCGTATTTGGTTGTGCCCCGTGATTTCCTAAGTGTCCCTGTTTATGTGTCTACACTCGTGGGGGATGCTATTGTGGTAGATCATGTGTGGTCGTTCTTGAGGGTCTTGAAACTAGTGTAGACCTTTTGCTTCTTGATATGGTGGATTTTGATGTCATATTGGGCATGGATTGGATATCACCATATTATGCCATCTTGGACTGTCATGCCATGACAATTACCTTAGTTTTTTCGGGGTTGCCTCGATTAGAATGTAAAGGGACTCCTGGTCATTCTTCTTGCAGAGTGTTTGGCTTTGCCGGGGTTGCCTCGATTGCATGATTGAGAAGGGGTGTTTGGCTTATTTGTCACATGTTCCAGATTCTAATGCTGAGTCTTCTTTGATAGATTGGATGCTGGTTGTTCGTGAGTTTCCATAGGTATTTCCTGCAGATCTGTCGGGGATGCCACCCGACAGGGATATTGACTTTTGCATTGATGTGGCTCTAGGAACCCAGCCCATTCCTATTCCTCTATACCGAATGTGTAATGACCCGACCGGTTGTTTTGAGATCTAGCGCGTCGTTTGGCAGTTTGAGGACATGAGCAACTTTATTTAAGGTATTATGACTCGCATGCATGGTCGGGATTGAATTTCGAGAAGTTCAGAGTCAATTTGGAAAGAGAATTCTCATTTAGGAAACCTTAAGTTGGAAGAATGGACTAAGATTAGATTTTTGAGTAAACGACCTCGGAATCGGGATTTGAAGGTTCTAGCAGGTTCGCATGATGATTTCGGACTTGGGATATTTTCGGATTGGGTTTTGGATGACCCGGGAGCTTTTCGACGCATATCATGGAAGTTGGCGTTTGGAAAGGAATACATAAATTTGGGTTGAAGTGCATCTCAATGTTATCGATGTCCATTTGGGATTTCAAATTTGGGAATAGCTCCATATAATGATTCTGGTATTGGGAGCGCGCCCGGATATGAATTCGGAGGTCCGTACGTCATTTTGGAGTAATTTGGATAAAGTTAGAAATTTGAAGGTTTTTGAAGAATTTGACCGGAAGTGGACTTTTTGATATCGGGGTCGGATTCCGAAAGTTGGAGTAGGTCCGTAATATCAAATGGGACTTGTGTGCAAAATTTGAGGTCAATCGGGCGTGATTTGATAAGTTTCGGCATCGAATGACGAAGTTAGAAATTCTAAAGTTCATAAAGCTTGAATTGGAGTGTGATTCATTGTATTAGCATTGTTTGATGTGATTTGAGGCCTCGAGCGGGTCCGCATTATGTTTTGGAACTGGTTGGTGTGATTGGACGAGGTCCCGGGGGCCTCGGGTGGATTCCGAGTGGTTAACGGATCAAAAATGGAATTTGAGGAAGGGCTGAAGCAGCTGAGCTTCTGGTGTGATCGCACCTGGGTAAAGAGGGCCGCAGGTGCGAGCTCTGCAGGAGCGGGAAAGGACTCGTGGGGCGGATTTTTGCTGGGGAAGGCGTGGACCGCAGATGGGTCGAGATTTGCAGAAGCGAGACCGCACCTGCACGCGGGGAGCCGCAGATGCGGAGATGAGGGTCCTGGTGGAAGACCGCATCAGCGGTAGTTGGTCCGCACCTGCGGAACCGCATCAGCGGTCAAGTGGCCGCAGGTGCGAAAAACGGGATGGGCAGTGTGTTATTTTAAGACGAGGGTTTGGGATCATTTTCACCATAATTTCTCCATGGGAGTCGATTTTGGAGCAGCTTTGAAGTGCTATTTTCATCACCAAGCACAAGGTAAGTGGTTTCCACTAGTTTTGAGTTAAATACAAGGTTTATATATAGATTTAGTGTGGAAATTTGTAGAAATTTGGGATTTTGAGGAAAACCTAGGAATTTGGTATTCTTGGATTTTGATCGCGATTTTGGGCACAAAATTTAGAGTAAATTATATGTTTGGTTTGTAAAGTTATGGGTGATTATTATCTTAAAAAAACTTCGGAATCGGGGCACATGGGCCCGAGGGTGATTTTTATCGACTTTTCGATCGGGGTTAGAAATTGTTATAAATTGGATCATAATGGGTATTTGAGCATATATTAATGGTTTGCATAATTATTGGCTAGCATTGAAGCGTTGTGCATCGATTTGAGTCACCGGAAGAGCTTGAAAGCCGGTTATGGAACTTCGGAGCGAGGTGAGTCTCCTTTCTAACCTTGTAAGAAGGAATTGTCCCCATAGGTAAAATAATTGATTATGTGCTACTAATTATGGGGGCTACGTACGCACGAGGTGACGAGAGTCCGTGCGTAGCTACTATTTTTCTTAAGTTCGGGTAGTCTAGGACTCGAAAGCATGCTATACTTGAAATATTTTTAGCCTTATTGACAAATTTAAATTGCTTAAGTCATATCAAATTAGTAAATGAAGTTCTAAATAAGTAAACTTTGTTTTCTTAATCTTGAAAAGAGAATTGACTTTCCCTTGGATAAATGTTTCCTAATAAAGTATGGATTAACTATTTGAATGTGTGTATCTATGAGTACCTGCATCACATGTATAATTCGCGAGTGGGGTAACTCTATTATTTATAATTGACCGCGTCGCAGGTATGATTCGCGAGCGGGGTAACTCAAGTATTTATAATTGACCGCGTTGCACGTATGATTCACGAGTGGGGTAACTCTATTATTTATAATTAACTGTGTCGCACGTATGATTCTCGAGCGGGGTAATAGATGCATCTAAGGTTTTCACTGTTCGACCCTTCGGCAGTGCATAGTTTAATTTTATGTTGGATCGGGCCGTACGCCACGGCAGTTCCTTTATATACATTATCCTCATTGAATTGTGCGTAATATTTGGCTAGAAGCCAGTATATCTGAGGGTTTTCCCTTATTTGAAATATGGCAACCTCTTTGATGAAATCCATTGTATCTATGTATATGCTCCGGTACGGAGGGAACTTGCTAGTTGAGAGTTGATTAAATTGTAAAGAAGGGAAATGTACCACGTAATTTATACTTTTTTGTTTCACATATTTACTCTGTTTCATACTTATTCATTTCTTTGCCGTACCTGGTATTCTTGGACCACTAGTAAGTGTCAGAGTCGACCTCTCGTCACTACCTCTTCGAGGTTAGGCGGGATACTTACTGGGTACACATTGTTTTCGTACTCATACTAACACTTGCTGTGCATTTTTGTTGCACAGACACATGTATATCTAGTGGCCTAGCTTAGCACAGTGGCATGGTTGATATGAAGACTTAGGTGAGCTGCACCTCTCCAGACGACCCGCAGCCAGCAGAGTGCCCTTCTGAGTATTGTGTTTTATTTTCTCCACTGTCCCATTTATATTCCGGACGATTATTGTATCTCATTTTCTTCCTAGAAATTGCTCATGCACTTGAGACACCAGGTTCTGGGATGACTTTGGGGTTTAATTATTATTTGAATTTGTTAAGACACCGTTGTGTACCCACTAAAGTTCACTAATTATTATTATATGTAATGAAAAGAAACGATTTCAAAATACTAAAAATGAGATTTAATCACCTTTTAGTGTTGGCTAACCTGACAGTGGTGTCCGACGCCATCATGACCTTCAATAGGATTTTGGGTCGTGACAACATGGTATCAGAGCACTAGGTTACCTTAAGTCTCACAAGTCATGAGCAAGTCTAGTAGAGTCTTGCGGATCGGTACAGAGACGTCTGTACTTATCTTCGAGAGGCTACGGGGCTGTTAGGAGTACTTCCCTTATTGATTCCTCAACGTGCGCTTTGACCCCTTTGGGCTTATGCCTATGTTTCCTTCCTACTCAATCTTACGCGACGTGAAGTGCTTGTTATAAATCGGGAATTTGAGGAATTGTAATGGTACTACAGATATGGTTCAGGATGCCACTCCCTGCATAGTTGGTTGGGGCTATTGTCGTTGCCTTGCGGAAGGATATTCTGTCATCAACTCAATTGCTGCACTTTTGAGAGTTTTGAGTCTATGTGCAGATTGCTATGATGCTTATGATTGGTTATTGCACAATATTGATGTGATGGTAGGATGCTTGCCTATATGTCGGGGCAGTGAATGACTTGAAAGGAGGTCTGCTCAGAGCGTGATTCCGAGATTCAGTATTTTATTTTCGGCGGAGGAAAGACAATTGGACTATAAATATTCAGGTTTGGATTGATAGAGTAATGAGACTTGGTGTTTTCAAGTGCGGTGGAATTTTCATCTGCGACGTGGTATCGTCGTCCTCGGTTTAATGTGTTAAGTTCGCCGGTGTTATTATGTTCTACAATTCGCCTTCGGGGCAGGATATAGTGAGATAATATTGAAAAAACGGTTGTCAGAGATCGCGGTGTGCGGTGGTTCAGGATTGAATGGGTATTTCTAATGCTGACGGCTCGAGAAGGACGAACTTCGGAAAGGGGTTGAGGTTGGTAGCGATCTATCGGTTCAAGTGCTACAAAGATAGATATTGATCTAAGCCAACAACTGGGCAACAAAGGATGAGGAAGGACATGTGGGAAATGTTAGGTAATGGCTAAATTTCTAGGAGGCCAGGTATAAGAAGCGAAAGTTGAGTAGTTGCTTAAAGGGGGTGAGTTTGACCAAAGTTGGAGAGTGGCAGCGTAGCATATGGGTTCTGTGGTAGGATAGCTGCACACTTTGAGGAAACTTTTAGAGTGATTTGGGAATCTTAGTGGACAGTGATTGGGTCCACGGGCTTAAATTGAAATATTGGCTATTATACGGCGGGAGATTGGATGCAACAGAAAGGAGTGGTTGACATGAAGAAGGATGCAATATAACTGTGAATTGGAAGATATGGTCGCACAATAAGTAGATGTCCATTAGGAGTGAACGAACTAGTACAGTTGGTGAATGAGAACGGGCTTAGGATGGGGTATCGATGTCATAGTGATAGTTCCCCGTGTAGTGGCTTTGGAGGATGTCGGCATGTAATTTCCACAGGTGGGTTATCTTCTGTGAGCAGGACAGCAGTCGCGCGATTGGAAAATCTTCCGCGAAGGATTTTACTAACTATATAGTAAGAGGTCAAATATGCGAATGATTCTAGAGATTCAGAGTGTTCATGAAATGCTAACAGAAGGATTTCGAGGAATTGGGTTAGTTGGATGTGCAGGATCATGTCAACAATGGAGAAAGAATCTTGGTGGGTTCTAGAGTTGTGTAATAGTAGCTTCAGGCTAAGTGGGAGAGAATTCTGTTGATTGGGTTGCACGGTTATCTACTGGTGAAAATTCTGGTTATTGGCATATTAGTGGGTTATTAAAGCTAAGGGAAAAATACATAAGTGGTAATTGAGCATACGATTTGATAAATGTGTGCAAAAGTTGGCCTTATTGACTCAGGTTTAGGCTTTGGGAAAGATTCAAGATTTATGCTTAGTACATAGGTGAGTTATAAGGTAGTGATTCAGCCATGTGCTTCATTGAGAGGGTGTTCATGTGCTAGAAGAGCCTTGGAGTTGATTGTATTCGGGGCCAAGTCGGAGTGGATGACTCTCAATAGTGGTCCTAGTGGATTCAAGGGTTGAAGTGTGGTGCCTAAGGATTTCGAATCTATGGTATGGTTGAGTGTCGAGCTTTTGTAGTGGAGTATTAAAAGGGGCTTGGAGTGTTCTATGTTATCTTCGGCTTGTGGTATAGCATTGGAGGGTATGAGATGATCCGTGGGATTTGAGACAACATGGTCTCGTGATATAAGGTCACTCAAGATGAGTGCGGATTTTGGTTTACAATGTTTTGAACGAAGCTATTATTGTTTCTAAGACAGCTAAGGATAAATTAGAAGAAGTTAGATTGGTTATCCATGGTGGAATTGGCATATTGATGGCAATGGTCGATTCCTTCAGCGTGATTAAGTCATGCATGTGATTAGTGATGGTGCGTACGAGTGCTTGTCAGCCGCCGTAATTGATTTTATTTGGAAGTATCCAAGTATTATGGCCTGTTATATGTAGGCGGATCCCGGAAAAGTTATGGTGGCTTAGACCACTACTTAAGGATTTGTATATTCTATGGTTATGAGAATTTATTCGGGAGTTGTTATAGTTCACCTGAAATGAGTTAAGTAGAAGGTTTCTATCTAATGAAGTGTTTACCCTATTAGTGGTTCGGGAACTATGATGAGATTCATATGCGATGGCATATTGGTATGTTAAGTGCAGTGAGCAGTATGAAATTTGGAAACGAGGATCAAGGTTGCAGTTGGGTGGTGGCATAGATGTCGCGAGCTCGGATGAGCAGAAAAGGGATTTGAATGTTTAAGGTAAGCTGGTATTGTCTCAGCGTCATCTGAGATCGGTGTTTTGTGAAAGAGACTTTGCATCCTGATTATGGATTCTTGATTTGCTTTATAGCGTTAGTGTGGCCGGTGGTATGAATGTGCAGAGTTGTTGCTTTGTGTGGAAGGTCGTGGGAGCGTGACCATGTGAAGATTGTATAAATGTGACATGTAGTCACTTAATTGATTGAAGATTTAGACCAATTATAAAGAATGTGGTAATATTGCTTATTTGGGAATTTATGCCTGGAGGGCGCTTGATTCATTTGGTTGCAGAATGAGGAAGTTTGCTCCGGTTATGATGGTTGTTCTTGTGCATTATGGGAAAAAGGGTGTTATTATGGACCCTCGAATGGCTATTGGCCTAGTGCGGTGCGATCAGAATCGGCTTGAGGTCTGTGGATGAATTTGAATATGATTATGGGCTCTATGTGATCCAGGTGTGTTCAATTCAGCATAGCGCTCCTCAGGGAGGAATGTTAGAACATTGGATGTTGTTCTGTCGTCAGCTATTGCATGTAATATTTTTTTATGCCGTGTGAGCAGTGGAACGACTTGATGAATTTCTTACGTGTTGAGATTTCGCGTAGCGATGATGTTATATGAGCAAGATGGCTCTTGATATTCAGATCATATATCGCACCTCAGTTGTGCTTGAGCTTTGTAGCGTATGGATCTATTTGTCTCCCCAGGATGGTATTATGCACTTAGCGTGCTTGTGATCGATATTCGATATTTTGTGGTGATGAGCGATTTAGCTCGGTAAGTATCTCCTTGTGTGGATTTTTCGTGTGGATCGGGTGGCACGCCGCTACGGGTATGTTGTTCTGATCGGGTTGCACGCCGCAACAGTGTAATGTCAGTATAGCGCCCTACATTTATTTTTGTGTGCAGTTTGTTTCCCATTTTCTGAGGAAGGTTTATAGAATCTTTTCGATTGTCTAATTAATTGCGTGAGTTGAGTAGTTCCTTCTAGAATTCGTTTTCCTTATGTATCACCTTCAAGTTGTAGCTTATTAGCACATTGTGGCATCATGGGAGGCTGTTGGTCATGTCTGGGGTGGCTTATTGCCTGAGCAGCTCGTACCGGGAGAGACAAGATTATTGGATCTAGGATCAGTGCGAGCGGATTATATGAAGTATATTAAAGAGCGAATACCATTATTTGGTTCATAATGAGGTGATGATTCTAGTCAAGATGAGAGATTCAATGATTTGTTAACTCCGCAGTTGGTTATGAATTTCTACACCTCTTCCGTCGTGGCGGTATTGTAAGATTTAGAGCATGACCTATATATATATGTCATGGGGGCATTGCAAGTATCAGATTCGTAGAATGTCGATTTTTATGATCAGGGAATGTTATTATGGTCCGTGGATGATGCGGTGCAGGGCGAGAATTCAGCTAGGTATGCAGTCACATTCTAGTACATCGTGTGGTGATTGATACGATGTTTGTATGTTGAAAGCAGGCCTAGTGGAGGGTTCCGGATGTTGGAATTTGGCTCGAAGGCTTATTTTCCTGAATAAAAGAGAATATCTTCAGATTTGATTGAGCTATTGTGCTCAATTGAGTTGTGGTAGCACGGGTAGGTGCACGAGGTGTTAAGCAGTAATTCTAGACTATTTCAGCGCAGTTCTTAGCACGTTCGAGGACGAACATATGTTCAAGTAGGAGAGAATGTAATGACCCGATCGGTCGTTTTGAGCTCTAGCGCGTCGTTTGGCAGTTTGAGGACATGAGCAGCTTCATTTTAGGTATTATGACTCGCAGGCATGGTCGAAATTGAATTTCGGGAAGTTCGGAGTCAATTTGGAAAGAGAATTCTCATTTAGGAAACCTTAAGTTGGAAGAATGGACTAAGATTGGATTTTTCAGTAAACGACCTTAGAATCAGGATTTGAAGGTTCCATCAGGCTCGCATGTTGATCTAGGACTTGGGCGTATGTTCGGATTGGGTTTTGGATGACCCGAGAGCTTTTCGATGCATATAATGGAAGTTGGCATTTGGAAAGGAATTCATAAATTTGGGTTGAAGTGCATCTCAATGTTATCGATGTCCGTTTGGGATTTCGAGTTTGGGAATATCTCCGTATAATGATTTTGGTATTGGGAGCGCGTCCGGATATGAATTCAAAGGTCCGTAGGTCATTTTGGAGTAATTTGGATAAAGTTAGAAATTTGAAGGTTTTTGAAGAATTTGACTGGAAGTGAACTTTTTGATATCAGGGTCGGATTTCGATTCCGGAAGTTTGAGTAGGTCCTTAATGTCAAATGGGACTTGTGTGCAAAATTTGAGGTCAATCGGGCGTGATTTGATATGTTTCGACATCGAATGAGGAAGTTAGAAGTTCTAAAGTTCATAAAGCTTGAATTGGAGTGCGATTCATGTTATTAGCGTTGTTTGATGTGATTTGAGTCCTCGAGCAGGTCCGCATTATGTTTTGGAACTGGTTGGTGTGATTGGACGGGGTCCCGGAGGCCTCGGGTGGATTCCGGGTGGTTAACGGATCGAAAATGGAATTTGAGGAAGGGCTGAAGCAGCTGAGCTTCTGGTGTGATCGCACCTGCGTAAAGAGGGACGCAAGTGCGAGCTTTGCAGGAGCACGAAAGGACTCGCAGGGGCGGATTGTTGCTGGGGAAGTTGTGGATCGCAGATGCGGTCGAGATCCGCAGAAGCGGGACCGCACCTGCACGCGGGGAGTCGCAGATGCGGAGTTGAGGGGCCTGGCGGAAGACCGCAGCAGCAATAGTTGGGCCGCACCTGCGGAACCGCAGAAGCGGTCAAGTGACCGTAGGTGCGAAAAGCGGGCTGAGCAGTGTGTTATTTTAAGACGAGGGTTTGGGTTCATTTTCATCATATTTTCTCCATGGAAGCCGATTTTGGAGCAGCTTTGGAGTGCTATTTTCATCACCAAGCATGAGGTAAGTGGTTTTCACTAGTTTTGAGTTAAATACAAGGTATATATATAGATTTAGTATGGAAACTTGTAGAAATTTGGGAGTTTGAGGAAAACCTAGGAATTTGGTATTCTTGGATTTTGACCGCGATTTTGGGCACGAAATTTAGAGTAAATTTTATGTTTGGGTTCGTAAAGTTATGGATGATTATTATCGTCGAAAAAAACTTCGGAATCGGGGCACATGGGCTCGAGGGTGATTTTTATCGACTTTTCGATCGGGGTTTGAAATTGTTATAAATTGGATCATAATGGGTATTTGAGCATATATTAATGGTTTGCATAATTATTGGCTAGATTTGGAGCGTTGTGTATCGATTTGAGTCACCGTAAGGGTTTGGAAGCCGGTTATGGAACTTCAGAGCGAGGTAAGTCTCCTTTCTATCCTTGTAAGAGGGAATTGTTCCCATAGGTGAAATAATTGATTATGTGCTACTAATTGTGGGGGCTACGTACGCACGAAGTGATGAGAATCCGTGCATAGCTACTATTTTTATTAAGTCCGGGTAGTCTAGGACCTGAAAGCATGCTATACTTGAAATATTTGTAACCTTATTGACAAATTTAAACTGCTTAAGTCACATCAAATTAGTAAATGAATTTCTAAATAAGTAAACTTTGTTTTCTTAATCGGGGAAAGAGAATTGACTTTCCCTTGGATAAATGTTTCCTAATAAAGTATGGATTGACTGTTTGAATGTGTGTATCTGTGAGTACCTGCATCGCATGTATGATTCGCGATCGGGGTAACTCTATTACTTATAATTGACCGTGTCGCATGTATGATTCGCGAGCGGGGTAACTCAAGTATTTATAATTTACCGTGTCGCACGTATGATTCGCGAGCGGGGTAACTCTATTATTTATAATTGACCGTGTCGCAGGTATGATTCGCGAGTGGGTTAATAGATACATATATGGTTCACACCATTCGACCCTTCGGTAATGCATAGTTTACTTTTATGTTGGATCGGGCCGTATGCCTCGGCATTTCCTATATATATATTATCCTCATGGAATCGTGCGTAATATTTGGCTAGAAGCCAGTATATATGAGGGTTTTCCCTTATTTCAAATATGACAACCTCTTTGATGAAATACATTGTATCTATGTATATGCTCTGGTACGGAGAGAACTTGCTAGTTGAGAGTTGATTAAATTGTAAAGAAGGGAAATGTACCACGTAATTTATACTTGTTTGTTTCATATATTTACTCTGTTTCATACTTATTCATTTCTTTTTTCGTACCTGGTATTATTGGACCACTAGTATGTGTCAGAGTCGACCTCTCGTCACTACCTCTTCGAGGTTAAGCGGGATACTTACTGGGTACACGTTGTTTTCATACTCATACTGCACTTGCTGGGCATTTTTTTTGCACATGCACATGTATATCTAGTGGCCTAGCTTAGCACAGTGGCATGGTTGATATGAGGACTTAGGTGAGTTGCACCTCTCCAGACAACCCGCAACCATCAGAGTCTCCTCCAGAGTATTGTGTTGTATTTTCTCCACTGTCCCATTTATATTCCGGACGATTATTGTATCTCATTTTCTTCCCAGAAATTGCTCATGCACTTGTGACACCGGGTTCTGGGATGACTTTGGGGTTTAATTATTATTTGAATTTGTTAATACATCTTATGTACCCACTAAAGTTCATTAATTATTATTTAATGTGATGAAAAGAAATGGTTTCAAAATACTAAAAATGAGATTTAATCACCTTTTAGTGTTGGCTAGCCTAACAGTGGTGTCCGGCGCCATCACGACTTTCAATAGGATTTTGGGTCATGACAGGATGGCCTCACCAGAGTTGAAAGAATTGAAAGAACAGTTGTAAGACTTGCTTGATAAGGGCTTCATTAGACCTAGTGTCTTGCCCTGGGGTGCACCGGTTTTGTTCGTGAACAAAAAGGATGGATCGATGAGGATGTGTATAGATTACCGGCAGTTGAACAAAGTTACTATCAAGAATAAGTATCTATTGCCAAGAATTGATGATTTGTTTGATCATCTTCAGGATGCCAAGGTGTTTTCAAAGATCGATTTGAGATTGGGCTACCATCAGTTGAAGATTAGGGCGTCTGATGTTCCTAAGATAGCCTTTCGGACGAGGTATGGACACTATGAATTTCTGGTGATGTCATTTGGCTTGACAAATGCCCTAGCAACATTTATGGACTTGATGAATCGGGTGTTCAAGCCTTATCTGGATTCCTTCGTAATTGTGTTCATTGATGATATTCTAATATACTCCCGCAGTCGGGAGGAGCATGAGCGGCACCTCCGAATAGCGCTCCACATTTTGAGGGATAGTCAGCTGTATGCAAAATTTTCAAAGTGCGAGTTTTGGTTGGATTCAGTATCTTTCTTACGTCATATCGCATCAGCAAAGGGTATTCAAGTAGATCCTAAGAAGATGGAGGAAATCAAGAACTGGCCTAGACCCACTTCATCCACAGAAATTAGGAGCTTCTTCGCTTTGGCAGGTTACTACCGTCGTTTTGTGGAGGGGTTTTGGTCTATAGCTGACCCAATGACTAAATTGACTCAGAAAGGTTCCCCATTAAAATGGTTAGGCGAGTGCGAGGCGAGATTTCAGAAGCTCAAGACATCCTTGACTTCAGCACCGGTGTTGGTGTTACCATCAGGTTCGGGATCTTTCACGGTATATTGTGATGCCTCTCGTGTTGGTCTTGGAGTAGTATTGATGCAGGAGGGAAGGGTGATTGCATATGCGTCTAAGCAGTTGAAAGTCCATGAGAATAATTACCCTGTCCATGACTTAGAGTTAGCAGCCATTGTTCACACATTGAAGTTTTGGAGGCACTATCTCTATGGTGTGCCGTGTGAGGTTTTCACAGATCATCGCAGTCTTCAGTACTTGTTCAAGCAAAAGGATCTTAATTTGAGGCAGAGGAGATGGTTAGAGTTATTAAATCATTATGACGTCACCATATTGTATCATCCGGGGAAAGCCAATGTGGTTGCCGACGCCTTGAGTAGGAAGGTAGTGAGTATCGACAACCTTGCCTTCATTCCAGCCGGTGAGAGACCATTAGCTTCAGATATTCAGACTTTGGCTGATCAGTTCATGAGGTTGGATATTTCGCCCAGTCGTGTTTTATCTTGTACAGTCGCTCAGTCTTCTTTATTTGAGCGTATCAGAGATTGGCAGGATGACGACCCGCATTTGATGGTCCTTAGGGACACAGTTCGGCACGATGGTGCCAAGAAGGTTACAGTGGGAGATGAAAGTGTTTTGAGGATGCATGGTCGTATGTGTGTGCCTAATGTAGATGGGCTTCGTGAGTTGATCCTTGAAGAGGCTCACAGTTCTAAGTATTCTATTCACCCGGGTGTTGCCAAGATGTACCAGGACCTGTGACAATATTATTGGTGGAGAAGGATGAAAAAGGACATTGTTTCTTATGTGGCACGTTTTTTGAATTGTCAACAGGTGAAGTATGAGCATCAAAGACCCGGTGGTTTTCTTCAGCAAATAGAGATTGCTGAGTGGAAGTAAGAGCGTATCACTATGGACTTTGTTGTTGGACTCCTACAGACTCAGAGGAAGTTCGAAGTTGTTTGGGTTGTCGTGGATAGGCTGACTAAATCAGTACGTTTCATTCCAATGGAAAGTACTTATACCTCGGAGCGGTTAAAAGAGATATACATTCGAGAGATCGTTCATCTTCACGGTATGCCTGTGTATATCATTTCTGATCGGGATACGCAGTTTACTTCGTACTTTTGGAGGGTAGTTCAGCATGAGTTGGGTACAGGGGTTGAGCTGAGCACAACATTCCATCTTCAGACAAACGGGCAATCCGAGCGTACTATTTAGATCTTGGAGGACATGCTCCACGCCAGTGTTATTGATTTTGGAGGTTCTTGGGATCAGTCCTTGCCGTTACTGGAGTTTGCCTACAATAATAGCTACCAGTTGAGCATTCAGATAGATCCCTACGAGGCATTATATGGTAGACAATGCAGATCTCCAATTGGATGGTTTGAGCCGGGAGAGGCTCGGTTGTTGGGTATAGATTTAGTTCAGGAGGCCTTGGACAAGGTCAAGATTATACAGGATCGACTTTGTACAGCTCAGTCTAGGCAAAAGAGTTATGCCGACCATAAGGTTCGTGATGTGGAATTCATGGTTGGAGAGAGGGTACTACTTTAGGTATCACCCATGAAGGGTGTTATGAGATTTGGGAAGAAGGGCTAGTTGAGCCCTAGGTATATCGTGCCATTTGACATTCTTGATAGAGTGGGGGAGGTAGCTTATAGACTTGTGTTGCCTCCAGGGTTATCCTCAGTTCATCCGGTATTCCATGTGTCTATGCTCCGGAAATATCACGGTGACCCGTCCCACGTGTTATATTTCAGTTCTGTCTAGTTGGACAAGGATTTGACTTATGAGGAGGAGCCAGTACCCAATTTAGACCGGCAGGTACGTCAGTTGAGGTCAAAGAGTTATCCTTCAGTTCGAGTGCAGTGGAAAGGTCAGCCTATTGAGGCAGCGACTTGGGAGTCCGAGTCGGACATGCAGAGTAGATATCACACTTGTTTGCCAGTTCAGGTAAATTTCTATGTCCGTTCGAGGAAGAACATATGTTTTAGAGGTGGAGATTGTGATATCCCAAGGGGTCATCTTATGAATTAAGACTACATTCCAGGCTCATTAGCCTTAAAAAGATTAATTTTAATTACCTCGATTTGCATGCGCAATCCGGGCGTAAATCCGGAAAGCCTTTATGTTAAAATATGAGGAATAATAATTCCTAGAGTTAAAATTTTGATTTTTAGTTGACTTTGGTAAACATTTTGAGTAAATGGACCCGGATCCGTGTTCCGACGATCCCGGGAGGTCCGCAGTAAAATATGGGACTTGGGCGTATGCCCGGAATTGAATTTCGAGGTCCCTAGGTTTAGAAATAAATTTTTGAAGAAAATTGTTTTGTTGGATTTTTTAAGGAAATAAAGAAATGAATTAATGTTTGATCGTTGTTATCGGGTCCGTATTTTGTTTTCGGAGCACGATGCAGGTTTGTTATGATATTTAAGTCCTATCTGTGAAATTTGGTGAGAATCGGAGTTGATTTGACGTGATTCAGATGTCCGGTTGAGAAATAGTGAAATTGAAGTGTTCTTGAGAAAACCATGAGTTTTGAGGTTGAATTCGTAGTTTTAGATGTTATTTTTGTGATTTGATCACGCGATCAATTCAGTATGATGTTTTAAGACTTGCGTGCATGTTTTGTTTGGAGCCCCGAGGGCTCGGGTGAGTTTCAGATAGGCCACAGAGTGATTTTAGAACTTAAAAATTTGATGGTGTAACTGATGTCAAGTACAGGTCTCTGATCTCGCAAATGCGAGATCATTCTTCGCAAATGCAAACTTGGTAGGCCTGGGAAATGTGACGCATATTGTCGCAAATGCAGAATAGTCCTGGGAAGGCCATCCTCGCAAATGCGATATATTGGTCGCAAATGCGAAACAGGCCTGAGAAGGCTATCCTCGCAAATGCGAGATATTGCCCGAAAGGCCCCCAGTTCTCGCAAATGCGAAGGCTCCAGTAATGCGAAGGGTTCTCAATTGCGATATCCCTCTCGCATTTGCGAGCTTCGCAAATGCGAAGCTCTAGTTGCAATTGCGACATCCACAGCCCTTTAAGTGGGACTCTGACGAGATTTTCACCCATTTTTCAATTCTCTTGAACCCTAAACCTCCATAAGCAATTTTTCAAAGACCAAGACTTCTCCAAATCATAGGTAAGTGTTTTCTAACTAATTCCTTTCAATCCTTAACAACTTTTTACAAGATTGCAACCTAGAATCTAGAATTTTCATGGTAAAATTTGGGATTATTGGGTAGAACTTAGGAATTTCGAAATTTGGGAATTTAGACCTCGAATTGAGGTCGGATTCCAAAACCAATTTTATATCCGGGCTCGGGGGAGAATGGGTAAGCGGGTTTTGGTCCAAACCTCGAGTTTAGACCAAGCGGGCGTGGGGTCGGTTTTTGTATTTTGATAGGAAAACATAGGAAAACCATGATTTTTCATTAAAGTTAATTCCTTTAGCAATAATTATTGATATTGAACCAATTATGATTAGATTCGAGCGGGTTAGAGGCAAGTTCTAAAGGAAAAGCTGTAATTGAGCAGTAAGTGGCCTGCGAAATTGAGGTAAGTGTTTGGTCTAACCTTGACTTGAGGGATTAGGAATCTCCAACTTAAATGTTATGTGAAATTTCATGTGTGTGGCGTATAGGTGAGGTGACGGTTATCTATGCACCATCAAATTATCTGTTTAGCATGTTGCCTTCCCCGTTTCCAATTTAGTATATTCCTGTCTTAATTGTTTCATGATCATTGATGCCTCTATGCCTACTTGTTGTGTTTACTTGTTTTGTTAGATAATGCCTCGCTTAATTAAAAGTATGAATTGTTCCTCAACTTCATTGTGGTACATGAATGGTTGAGCTGGTTGTCAGTGTTATATATACAGATTCTGATTGGTTTCGTTGTGTAATGATAATTAGTGAAGCTTCTGAATAGTACAAATTTTTGTTTACATTTGTTGAGACATAAATATTGTGAAAGACTTTCATTTAATTTGTGAAATCTTTACTATAAATGATGAAATGTGATTGTCTGGTGGGAGCGGGTTGCACGCCACAACAAGGAGTAATAATGGTGGACATGTGGGATCGGGTTGCACGCCGCAACATGAGAAATAAAGGTGATATATATATATATAGGGAGGAGAAATAAGGGTGGACAAGTTGGATCGGGTTGCACGCCGCAAGAAGGAGTAATAGGGGATAATATTCATGTTTTACTGGTTATAAAAATAAAGACTAGAATACTCACTGTTTTATTGGTGTCATTTCGTATTCTGCTCTTACTATTATATAAATTAAAATTTGGAAAATTTTCATAAGGGTTGGTCATAGCTGAGATCTGGAAAAGTTGGCTGAGTTATTTTATTAATTGCTGCAAGTTACTGTTTATTTAGTTTAGTAATCCCTCTTGCTCTATTATTGTTGGTCCCAAACGTGCACGCAAGTATACGTGGTCGACAAGTAATATAGGATTGTAAGTCCAGATATCGTACCCACAGACTTGTGATTAACTATCAACTAAATTAAACCCAAACAATTAATCTATTCAAGCGAACAATAAAGTATGAATATTTACCTAAAATTAATCTAGAATAGTAAACTATGAAATTAACGAAATAATTGGCGAGATTTTAGATACGATTCAATGAGATCCGATATTCTAGAGTTATGGGTTAGCTAACAATCCTGTTGAGTTTTCCATTTAAATGTCTGATTAATTTATCTGATTTATTGATTGACGAGGTTAATATTGCTCGTAGCCTTCTCCCGAAGTACAAATCGCCTATTCAAGCTAACCTAACGCCTATATTCCTATGAAATTAGGATTAACAAGAACGCATTAATAATTCCCGTATAATAACCAAGCAAGGCAATTAGGTATATTCCTATCCTAACCACAAATCCGCTCCCCTGAAGGGTTAAGATCTTGCTCTACCCAATCTTATATGCTATCTAGAATTACCTCTCCCGAGTTCAATCCTAGATTCGTGGATGGTATTCAATTGGTGATCAAGCAATCAAATAACTAAGCGCAAGATTGAATAAATAAACCAATATGATAAAATAATAAGAACAATTGAAGCTTCAAACTACAACGTTCATGTAGCACCCAAGACTCTAGAACTAATAAACTATGAAATTAAAGGAAGAAAAGAGAAGAAAAACTAGGTAGAAGCCTCTTTCAAGCGTGGTGTGTGTTCCTCCACGTCAAATCCCCCTCAAAGTTGTGTTTTTGGGTCTATTTATATGTTTTGGGACAAACCCTAAACGTGTAGGAGACTTCTATTCAAACCGGGAAACTCTTAAAACCTTCAAAACTCAGATTGGACCGGACCAGGGACCAGACTTTGTGGCCTAAACGCTCGGATAAAGCCTGGCCAGGCCTGGCGTTAGGGCTCAAACGCCCCCCAAATGCTTGGTCCTACCAGGCTTTATAGCCCAAAGGCCCAACTATAGCCTGGTATGACCAAGTTTTAGAGCTCAAGCGCCCGGCTATAGCCCAGTTCACTCCTTTTTGACTCTTGAGCGTATTTTTGATGTTTATGCATCCATTTAGCTCGGCTTCCATCTCCACTTCACCTACACATGAAATAGACTCCATTATGCACATATGACGTGTATTTTTATCATTAACACACATAAAACGTAAGGCACATAATGCTTTAAACCATGAATTATAGCCACACATCAACACCCCACACTTAAACATTTGATCGTTCTCGAGCAATGAGACAATTTACTACCCTTCAACACGTACCAAGTTCATTATGAAGGAGTATTTTACTTTTCGATCACACACCTTACCCCTTAACTATGATCGATACTGGCAATCAAGTATGAACATACAAAATTTCACATTCTTTCCCTTCTTTAAACATGCCCAAGTATAACCATTTATTCAATCATACCAACAACCTAATTGCAACCACCCAGCCTCAAGAGTCAACTTGCAACCACTAAGCCCTCTCAATTCACGCACCTACCCAACAGGAAAGTTTACAACATTCCCAATCGTTCATGAGATCATGTGCCCTCACCAACAAATGNTGTATCTTTTTGTACATACTTCTACTATCATTTTTTTTCTTTCTGATACACACTCCATACATGAAGATTCAATGGCTAGTGACTTTTGAATACAATTCTTAGTGCACTAACTGGCCCTTCCATGGCTCCACGCAAAAACTAATCCCCATTGTCTCACCTTATTTTTTTAGCGACTAAGTGCCTTAGGAGGAAAAGGTGCAAAAATCTCAATTTAAGAACAACATAGGGGTACGGCTTGTAATGTGGGTACCAAAGAAAAGGTCAAAAGGCTCAAAGGGATAGCAATGGAAATTTTTAATTCTTATGTGACAAGCACATCCATGATCAAGCAAGAAAATTCCTACGTCATCTCGTAGACTAGCATAACCTACAATTTCGCTTCGATTAACACACGGGGCAAGTTCCAAACTACACAGGATAGCATAGAAAATCACTAAACCTCACTCACACATTGCACATGACTCAATCACAACGGTTTTATTCAACTCTCAAGTCAAGCAAGCACACAAAATTGAGAGAATTAAGCAATATTACACTATGTAGCATACAAGTCAAGCAACTGAGCTAAGGCATCACAAAATAAGCTATTTATTTTTACTCAGGCATCACATTTCAAACCAAATATAAGGGAAAGCAGAATGTATGCCATAACCTAATATGCCGGCATCAAACATGTCATAGGGCATTTCTATGTTACTCAGTTTCTTCCTAAATACTCTAAAGAAATAATTTTAAAGTACCCGGTTCAAGTTACACCATTGGAAAAGGACCGGTGCCCAAAGAAAAACCAAGGGATACTACCTAACTATCCAAAAAAATAAAAAATCTTTTTGGTGTTTTTATATCGGACTTTATCCCTCAAGAAAATTGTCCAATAGATCCATCGTTGGGAAAAGTCTGAGATTTTTCTAAAACTAAAACAATAATTATATACAATTACACTTCACTTGAGAAAGTAGTTTCCCCACCCCACTCTTATGTTATGCATGGTCCTCGATGCATGATCACAAAGAAAAACATTAAAACAAGGGTGAGAAATACTCCCTGAGACCCTCTCGGGCATAGCCCGGACATGATTCTCAATCTTTAGAGTCGGGATGACCCCACACTTAAGCTCAAACATGCTCCCCAGCTTCAACTTTTGGTGACTCAAACTTCCCCTATTCTGCAAAATAAAAACAACAAAAAACTCGGCACTAAGAAAAAATTAATTAAAAACAGAATAGATATACATGCTGGGTTGCCTCCCAACAAGCGCCTGATTTACCGTCGCGGCACGACGCAGACTCTTGCCTCACTAATCAGCAAGCACGACCTTGGTCTTCTCATGATTTATGGTACCACCCCGATAGTGTTTGACTCTATGTCCGTTCACTAAAAATTTTCTTTCACCATGTATAGCTCGCAACTCAAGTGCACCATATGGGGTGACTCTCACTATCTCAAATGTGCCTGACCATCTCGATTTCAGCTTTCCAGGAAACAGTCTAAGCCTAGAATTGAATAATAATACCTGTTGGCCTGGCTCAAAATGACGCGGTTTTATATGTTTGTCATGCCATCTCTTGGTCTTTTCTTTGTAAAGTTTGGCATTTTCGTATGAGTGCAACCTGAACTCATCCAATTCATCCAACTGCAGCAATCTTTTCTCACCCGCGGCTTCAAGGTTCATGTTTAGCTTCTTGATGGCCCAATATGCTCTATGTTCAAGCTCTACGGGCAAGTGACATGCCTTCCCATAGACCATCTTGTACGGTGATGCTCCAATTGGTGTTTTGTACGCTGTTCTGTATGCCCATAAGGCATCATCTAACTTAGCAGCCCAATCTTTCCTATTCATACTCACCATTTTCTCTAATATTTTCTTAATTTCTCTGTTGGATACCTGTACTTGTCCACTTGTTTGAGGGTGATATGCTGTTGCAACTCGATGAGGGACCCTATATTTAGCTAAAAGGTTATTCAACAACTGGTTGCAAAAGTGGGTTCCTTCATCACTAATCAAGGCACGTGGAGTACCAAATCTGGAGAATATATTCTTCTTCACAAACGCAGTGACAACCATGGCATCATTCGTCGGCAATGCAATTGCCTCCACCCATTTCGACACGTAGTCAACTGCCAGCAAAATGTATTTATTTCCCCTAGATGATGGGAATGGACCCATAAAGTCTATCCCCCATACATCAAAAATCTCTACCTCCAAGATATTATTCAAAGGCATCTCATGCTTCCTTGTTATTATTCATGTTCTCTGGCACTGGTCACGCTTTTTAACAAATACATGGGCATATTTGAATAGCGTTGGCCAAAAAACCCCAGATTGTAGCACTGTTGCCGTTGTTCTATCGCCACCATGATGGCCCCTATATGGTGATGAATGACAATCATACATCACAAGTTCCACTTATTTATCAGGGATACATTTCCTCATTAACTGATCACCACATTCTTTGAACAGGTAGGGCTCATCCCAGTAGTAATACTTCACATCGCGTAAGAACCTCTTTCTTGCTTCAGATTCTATTTTCGGAGGAAGTACCCCTCACCAGATAATTCACATAATCAACATACCACGAAGGAGGGTCTTGGGTTATAGCAAAAATTTGCTCATCAGGAAAAACTTCTTTAATATCTCCACCCTCCTCAACATGATCATGATTTTCCAGCCTTGACAGATGGTCAGCTACTTGGTTATCAGTGCCCTTTCGGTCTCTTATCTCCACATCAAATTCCTGCAACAATAAAACCCAGCGCATCAATCTAGCTTTAGATTCTTTCTTTGTAAATAAATACCTGATTGCTGTGTGATTTGTGTGGACTATAACTTTTGTTCCCACCAAGTATGCCCGGAATTTTTCAAGGGCCCACACTACAACTAACAGCTCCTTTTCAGCGGTGATGTAATTCTGTTGTGCATCATCAAGGGTCTTACTAGCATAGTAGATGGAATGAAACACCTTGTCTTTCTTTTGGCCTAGCACTGCCCCAATTGCATGGTCACTTGCATCACACATAAGTTCAAATGGTACTGACCAATCAGGTGCAACAATTATGGGGGCAACTNTTCACTGAAATTGGTGGAGGTAGTTTTTCAACTGCCTCCACTTTTGCCTTATCAACTTCGATGCCAATTTTAGATACTCTATGACCCAAAACGATGCCTTCCTGCACCATAAACTGAATGTTCTCCCAATTTAACACCAGATTCGTTTCTTCACAATGGGCCAACACCATGCTCAGATTTTTCAAACAATCATCATAAGATGACCCAAAGACTGAGAAGTCATCCATGAACACCTCTACGAATTTTTCCACCATGTCAGTGAACATAGCCATCATGCATCTCTGGAAGGTGGCTGGTGCATTGCAAAGATCAAATGGCATTCGCTTGAAGGCGAAGGTG
>ML307632.1:0-25577 GCA_005239505.1 Nicotiana paniculata | reverse complement strand
TAAAATCCTATATTACTTGTCGACCACGTACACATGCGTGTGCATTGGGAAATCAACCAACACTAAGCACTGCCGTCCCCTTGCACGAGACTAAGCATTGTCTCCATTCCTTGAATGAGACTAAGAATTGCCTCCATAATTTCATAAGTCTAAGCTCTTCCCTCCCTCTGCACGATACTAAGCATTGTCTCCATTCTTGCATGAGACTAAGCATTATATCTCCTTGCATAACCACCAATACTATGCTATTCAAAACCTTGAACTATTCTCTACCTCGGAGCTAAGCTCTACCCCCAATCTTACGCAAGACTAAGCTCTATCTTGTTTCATTTCAAGCATCATGTTTTTGCATCTCATGGGATGAAACATCGCCATTTTATCCAAAGGCATAATAGTCTGAAGGCATCATCCTCATAGCCGGAAGACACCATGCCATGGCCTGAGGATCTATCAATATTGAAGATCATTATTCAAAGGCGACATGGTTCAGAGGCATCATCCTCATGGCCCGAGAACATCATTTCATGGCCTGTGAATCCCTTATCTCATGATTCGTGGCCCAGGACACCATTTTCATCGTCCAAAGACAGCTCTCATGGTCCAAAGGGAATTTGTATCATGTCTAAATTATCGCAATAATCATATATATATATATATATATATATATATATATATATATATATATATATATATATATATATATATATATATATATATATATATATATATATATATATATGCATGCACCGTATTTTAAGTTTCGCAGGTGATCAAGGAACTAACTATTCTCCTAACGGGAGCAATCTTCGCTCCGGTTTCCGTTCAACGTTTATAGCCGCAATTATTTCAGACATAACCAACCACCGTCCGTTACCCATTCCCATATGATGAACATTAAATATCCATAACCGTTCCTAGATACATCCATTCACAATCCCGATAGCATCCTGTCCAGAAAAGCTTGTCCATTCCTACAAAAACTCCATCGGTTTATTCCACCGTTGGATCCAGAACTACACATGGACTGCTTCCTGTAAAACCAGGGATATATAGGCAACTCAAAAATCAGGGATCGACCTATATTTTTAAAATCACCCCATTCGGTCCAAATCGGTCATCATTTCTTTACCCGACAATTCTTTCATCATTCCCGGGTAAAGACGGGCAGCTGTTGATACCCAATTTTTCCCTTATATTTTAAATATATATAGTTCATATGCAACATCATTTGATTTATAAGCACACATAAATATTTTTCATAATTTTCCATAATTTTCAAAGGATTTAAATCAATTTATTTCTACATTTCTTTTTGTAAATATCCAATAATTATCCTCCAAATTATTTTTATAATGATTTAATCATCTAAACTTATCGTTTGTATCAATGTGAAATTTTAAATAGTTTTTAGTGCATTTCTTATAATTACATTTGCATTTTTAAGGCTAATTACATATTTTTACAATAATAGCCTGTATGCATGTATAATTACATTATCTATGCAGAAAATAAATTTTTATATTTTTATAATGTTAAGTAGTTATTTTCAATAATTTTAGTGCACAAATGATATTTTTGATATTTATTAATTATGTTTATAAATTATTTATTTATTAAACATTGGGTATTTAAAATCTGGCCCCAAATTTAATTAATTTCAGACCTAAACTACCCAGTCCCAGCCCAATAACCTCTGAACCCAAACCAAATAACATCCAACCCAACCAGTTAAACCAACCCGACCCAGAACCCCCAACTAATCGTGGGATCTCTGAGATCAACGACCCATATTACCCCGTCCCTTTTAATTAACCTAACACCCCCTAACCCTAATCATTCTTCACCACCCGCCACCTTTGAATTCTCTCAAACACCCCCTTCTCTCTGCCCAAACCCTAGCCGCCTTCCCCCAAATACCTCTCCTAATCCCACCGGCCATGGGATTATACGATTATTTCCTACCATATTCGACTCACCCTTGGTACTGGATCCTTATTTATACCGTTTGCCTAAACATGGCAAGAGGATCTCATCATAATCGAACCAAAGTTGGTTCAACTTCTTGACCTTTCCACCATTCCGTCTGTGTTCATTCTTGTTCTATTAGGGTATAGATCTTTGTGTATCTCCGTTGATTCGTACTTATCCTAAAAATTAGGGTTTCAGATCTCTTTTAGATCAAACCAAATCTGGTTCAAATCTTTGATTTTAAGTGATATTTCTGTCTATGTTCATCTTATTCTATGCAACACTTTATTTTTATTTTTATTTATTTTAGATTTCTGCCGATTTTTGTACTTTCCCTAAAATTAGGGTTTTTAAATTTCCCTCTTTTCCTTACTGATTTCGATTGCTTTACTTTCTAGTGTTTGACTGATGATCTTCCTTGTTTGTCTGTTTGATTTCTACTGTTATATAAACCCCTCCCCATTTCCCTTTGAAACAGACCGGAATCATTGAGAAAAATTAAAAAAAATTAAAGTTGTGTGCTCTTTGATCTCTAATACTCTTCCTCCATATTCTGGTTCCTAGCCGGCTGAAAGCCAAGTTCAGAAATTTTGGGTTCTTTCTTTGTATCGATATTCATAACATTGTGGACTTCCTTTCTTTCTTGTTTTTCGCTTAACCAGTGAGTTACCAAACCTTTGTCATTTCATTCCCATTTACCTGTCATTAGCATGTGTTTTCACTTCTGAAGACTGTTGTTCAATGTGTTTCTGGGTTGTTCTCGTATGCAATTCTGATCGTCTTGCTTCAGTTTTAGGCCTTTCTAATCTAAATGCCATTACTTTTTTAGTTTGAGGCATGTTTAGACTTGCTTTGAGTTGTTAATTTCTTTTTAAGTCTGCCTAGACTATGTGTTACTAATAGCCATCTCTACTGTTTAAATTTGCTACTTGAACATGCTCTCATATCCCCTGTATATGGGTTAGTTGACTAAGTATGCGTATATTCATTAAGTATATAGCACAAGCCTATTTCTGAATTTGCTGTGATGACATGTAGCCTGTTTTGATCCTGTTTTCACCATGTCTTGACTTCCCTAGAAATTGCCCTAATTCTGTTAAGTTCTGTTGCCGATTGATATGATTCGTTCTTGTGACACTAGCATTCTACACTTAGCATACTGTACTTCTTTTACTATAAGTCTGTGCACATCAATCTTGCAAACCTATCTTGTCAATATATGCATTATGTGTTGAATTTTTTCTTTTGAAACTTTGCTAAAGTCTGTTCTTCAAACCCAAGCATGTTCTATTACCTATTTTATGTGCTCAACTTGAATCTATTTGTATCTCTCAGTGTTGTCCCTTAACCTTAGTCTATTCCTTTACTGCTTGGTCTCTTTGAGTTCTTATTCTTAGCCGGCTGAAAGCCAAACCTACTTAGGTTCTATCCTTTGACCTCCCTAGTGTGAGCACTGCCCAGGGTCCAATTGAGACCCTTGTGAACTCTGACACACTAGGACTTGGTCCCTAGTTATTCTCTGAATCTCTCCCATTAAACTCCCTAGTGTGAGCACTGCCCAGGGTCCAATTGAGACCCTTGTGAACTCTGACACACTAGGACTTGGTCCCTAGTTATTCTCTGAATCTCTCCCATTAAACTCCCTAGTGTGAGCACTGTCCTAGGTTCCTGAAGCCCTTGGGAACTCTGACACACTAGGGTCTTGGTTCTGTATGCTCAACTCTATTCTCTACCTACTGGGTGAATCAATTGGTTTATGGCTGCCTTATGTCAATGAAAATGTAATTTTTGGGCTGTTGAATGAAGGCCTGGCCTGGTTGGGTATATCTTTGGGCCTGCTGTAGGCTCCCAATAGTTATTTTATTCTGTAATTTATGCCATTCATTGGGTCAGTAATAATCTTGTAATAGCATTTGGGGTATTAGGAAAATCGGGAAAAGAGGGTTTATCTTAACACTTGCATAAAAATGGGCAGAGATCCTGCCTACAGGTGCTCTACTTTGCTCAAATGTGTTATTATGCTCAAACATGTTTAGTTATTATGTGTTAGAAATTCTGCCTATATGTTCTCTACTTTGCTCAAGTGTGTTATGCTTTAACCTGTTAGAAACCATGCCTATAGGATATTAAATTACTAATATCTCAATGTGCACATGCATCAGGCTATATAGGATTTTGTTAATCTACAAAATTTAAATACCATGCCTATAGGATCTAAAATCAGTTTCAATTATAACTATAGAAATCCTGCCTATAGGGTCTAAATCAGTCTTACTTATTATCCTGCTAGTTTCTTTCAAATACTAATGCCGAATTTTCAACATTATGGCATCATCATTGTTAGAAAGCATGCCTATAGAATTCGACTAAACAGTTCCGACTATATTCCAGTGATTACCATTGTTAGTTACTGCGCGAATCACCCAAACATCATGCCTATAGGTTTAAGCTCTTATACTTATGATTAGTAGGCAACTGCGTAGGCTTTTAGAAATCATATTAAGAAAATGGCTTTTACGTATGAAACTGCCTGCTTATTAAAATCCAGAATCACATAGAGATCATGCCTATAGGATTCTACAACCTTAACTTGTTTAAAATCTGCAACCGTCAAATGCCTAACTTGTGTGCGTGCATTTATTGTCTAAGTGTAGAGGCTTAGTTGATCCCTTATTTTCCTATACATGAAAGTCCAACTTATTTTGTATGTACCCTAGTTTTATAATTTTTTAGCAACCTAAGTTATGTCTAGAACCACCCCGAGATAGAGGTCCAAATGCCTTCTGGATCATAGGTGTGGGACGGGTAGTGCACGCATAGGGTACGATATAGAATCAACTAGTGCGCTTTAGGTAAAAACTTAAAAATAGTAATCGGGTATCA
Organism: Nicotiana paniculata; assembly: GCA_005239505.1. Lineage (NCBI taxonomy): Eukaryota > Viridiplantae > Streptophyta > Magnoliopsida > Solanales > Solanaceae > Nicotiana > Nicotiana paniculata. The sequence goes on along the minus strand of ML307632.1, from coordinate 20,726 downwards.
TGGGATGATAGTCTGTGCCCATTGAATAATGCGAGTAACACCCCAACTCGAGGGCGTTACAAATTATATATTTATGTTGCACGGGATGATNCCCCCCCCCCCCCCCCATCTTTGCTTTTAAAATCAATTATTTGTTTATTTGCCCAATTTTTTTTGTAGACTAATTCATATAATTCGAGTTCGGTCGGGACCCACCATTGTGGACCTCGAGGAGTGCCTAACATATTCTTCTCGAGGTAATCGATCCCTTACCCGATCTTTGGTGACGCAAACTGGTTAAACCTGAGTTATTTTCAAATAGGTGTCCTAACGCACCTCAAACCCGTTAGGTGGAGACTCTCTTTTAACAACATTCCTTAAAAGAGTTGTCACGTGTCGAAATCCGATTTCGCGAGAAAAAGGGGCTCGGCAATTATAGGGTCCACCGTGGCAAGCGTGAAGAGGTAAGTGTAATCACTTAGATACCTCCCCACGTGGGTAGTAATGTCCTCGTTGGGCCCGGGGACAACAACATCCTTGGCATCCTATTTATGGTCCACCTAGACTGAGGGAGCATCTCTTTGGTAATCGAGGAAATGTACCTCCATACCCCCTCGCCTCGGTCTTGCTTGCTGGAAGCCTTCTCGACTTTGAAGTCATTTACGAGGGAACAACCCCCAGGAACGGAACTCTTCAAAGGAGGCTCCGGGACCACCTCAGGAGCGGACACCTTGACATCTATCACTGGGTTGGAAGTTGAAGGGGCAGTTTGTTGAGGAACGGATTTGGAAGATTTTTCCATATGATTCTGGAAAATATGAAGGTTTGAAGAAAAATATGAAGGTTTGAAGTTGAGGATGAAGATTTCAAGATGTGGATGAAGATATGATGATCTGATTTGAAGGTTTGAAGATTTGAAGATGAGGTTAAGAGGAGAATTCGAGGGTAAATCAAAACAACTCTAGAATCAAAAAGTAAAAAGTGAAAAAGGGGTCGAAGTTTTTATAGAGGAAAAATGTAATCAGTGCATCACATTTTGCATTTGAGGACAATCAACCGGTGGATGACACGTGTCCGAAGTTTGAACAATGCGACTGGTGGGACATTTTGTTGACCCGTCAACTCGGTTGTAACGTACAGGAGAAGGAACCGAGGTTAATTCATTGCTTCCCGTCGCTTCGATAGACCTACTCTCCGAAAAATGAGGGAACTATCTGTGTACGGGTAAAATCATGGATAGCAGTTTCCCCAATTTCCTGAGGAGAGAACGAAGGAGAGGCACGACTCAACATGATTATAATCGAGGCCGGTAACTCCTCATACCGAGACCCTAGAAGAACGAATGATGTATCTGAGATCGGACACGACAAAGCAATATACCCCGGATCAAGTATGACTTTTGGACCTCGGGAGATGCGGTGAACAGTTATGCATGACGGATAGGGGGTCGTATGTCACGACCCCAATTTCCCTCAGTAGGAGGTCGTGATGGCACCTAGTCTCTAATACTAGGTAAGCCTAACATTCATGCAGAATATAACGGAAATAATAACTAAAGTCTCAATAACTCAACAACTAATACAAAATAAACTCCCGAACTCAGCATGTACCACTTTCCAAAACCCGGTGATAACGAGTCACAAGCTCTACAAATAAGTACTAATCATCCCTATACAACAATGTGTCTATAAAAGGAAAGAAAATGATGTAGACTAGATAGAGGGAGACACCGAGGACTGCGGACGCTGGCAGGAATATCTTGAAGTCTCTAAAGCTGAGCTCGTCTCACTAGTGCTTGGACTGGTAGGAGGTACCTAGATCTACACAAAAAGATATGCAGAAGCGTAGCTTGAGTACACCACAACGATACCTAGTAAGTGCCAAGTCTAACCTCGATAGAGTAGTGACGATGTTAGGTCAAGGCCCTACTGGACTAAATAAGAAACTGAATAGGTATATAACAATAATAATGATAATAATAGAAATGAGACAATAAAGAAATACACCGAGAATAGCTACGCTGAACTAAGACAAATAATGCATCACGGTAGAAAAGAAGGAATACTATGACACAAAACAAAAAACCAAAACACAAGTGAAGTAATGGAAACGTATCAACAAGAGTCACTACCGAGGTACCGCTTCGTAGTCTCAAATCACAAAACATTTCACAATCTTTCCTTATATAACCGCGGGAGCCTTGCATTTAGTTTTGAAAATCATTTTTCCCGAAATAGCTTCCCGTGTTTTAGCCCACCTTATCACACCGCGTGGCTTCAAGTAGTTTCCCTACTAGAAACATGCGTATCAAGCCCACCTTATCTCACCGCATGCGTTTCAACCCCAAAACTTTATACCACCGCATGCATATCAATATCACAACGTATCAAAAATCGCACCTCAAGTTCCCAGTATCCGAACTTGCCAAGAAACCAACAACCAATAGTGTTTTCACAATAAATAGCCATGAATTAACCACAGTATGCACAATAGTCTCACAATAACAACCGAAAGTGAATAACTCAACAAGAATAGTATTTCACAACTTTACGACTTTGCCTCAACATAAACTACGGTCTTTATAACCCAATACCAATTTTAACAACAAGATATTCCACAAATAACAACTTCAAGTAAAGAACTCAATGGTTAAATAATGAATAAGGAATAGAGGAAACAATACTTCAATTAAACATGTAAAGGAAATTAACAAGTAAGAGATAAGACAAGTAGAGTATGTGAAGATAGACTAAGGATGATTATAACATGTTAAGGTAACTCAATTAAGGTATGAAAGGAATCTACATTTCTAAAACCGGTAAATTTCCATATTTATCCCGTATACACACTCGTCACCTTGCGTACACGGCTTCCACACATCATAATTATCACAAAACAACNCCCCCCCCCCCCCCCACACACAAAGTTAGGCAAGACAATTATCTCAGAACACGCTAACTCAATCTACTAGCAAACCTTTCCCTCGATTATCCAACTACGAACGGATCGAATCTAGCTAAAACAACTTCATACCATAATTATAAACTATAGGAAACTATTTTGAACAATAAAGTTATGATCTTTACAAAGAAACAAAAAGTCAACCCAGATTCGCGTCTCGGAACCTGACCAAAATTTCAAATTCGAACACCCATTTGATAACGAGTCCAACCATACAAGAATTACTCAAATCCGACCTCAATTCGCCTTTCAAATCCCAAAAATTTAGCCTAAGAAGTTTTCACAAACTTTTCCCAAATTTCCAACTCAAATCACTAATTAGAATCACACTCGAGGCCTCCTGGGACCCCGTCCGAACATACCAACAAGTCTTAAAATACATAACGGACCTACTCAATTCCAAATAACATCAAACAATGTCAAATCTATGGACCGCAACTCAATTCAAGCCTATTGAAACTATGAACTTCTTCATTCCAGGACTAATGTCGATTAATACCAAAACAACTCTGGTTGCCTTTGAATTTTGCACACAAGTCATAAATAACATGACAGACCTATTCTAACTTCTAAAATTGGAATCCGACCCCGATATCAATAAAGTCAACTCCAGGTCAAACTATACAATCTTCCAAACTTTCAACTTTCTAACTTTCGCCAATTCAAGCCGAAACGACCTACAAACCTCCAAATCAACATTGAGACACGCTCCTAAGTCCAAAATTACCATAAGGAGCTATTGGAACCGTGAAACTCCATTCCAAAGTCATCTACACAAAAGTCAAACTACGGTAAACTCTTTCAACTTAAATCTCCAACTTACGAACCATATGTACTATTTCACTCCAAAACTCACCCGAAACCAAAATCAAATACCCCGACAAGTCACATAACCACAATATAACATAGAGAAGACAATAAATAGGGGATCGCGGCTAAATACTCAAAATGACCGGCCGGGTCATTACACCGTAATATTTGCTCTCAACTAGATTTTATGGTGCGGATCTTGTTCGGTATCAATCATGGATAAACAATTACTGGGAAAACAAGATTTTTACCTTTCTTAGACTTGTAGGGGACTAAAATTCTCCTACTATATAAAGGAGAAGTTTTCTTTGGCCTGACACATTGTAACACACATATCAAGGCAATAAAATTTTATTGCGACTTTTCAAGGAATTACTTACTTGTTTCTTTTCCATACACGTGATCGAGCTTGTACCGAGGGTCCGATCGAGGACGAGCTTCACTGTTCAAATCATTAAATCAGGATTGGTTTGATCAATTATTTTATCTTTAGTTAATCTATCTGTTGTTCTTAACTATTCATATTAAATTACACTACGTATACTTTAAACCACGTACAAATTTAATTGCTACTCATTTTTGGGGTAAACATAATTAAAGTTATATCATTAACTGCTACAAGAATTAAAATTGGAAAAAACTATACAGTATAGCAGCTCTCAGAAATTATAGTCGGAAAAATATATAACTTTTGTATATTAATGTATAATGTACATATTTTATGAATCCACTCTCTTTTACTATCCTAATAAAGAACAACTCAATATATAGAGGAAAAGAGAGCTTTCATGGTCCATATGAAACTTTCATATGTTACATAAGACAAAGAAGTAAGAAAAAGAAAATTTACCTACAAAGAATCTTTGACTTTGCATTACTAATCTCTTAAAAATTAAAAGAAGAGTTTGAGAGTAAGTATCACATGATCTCCAAGATGATTTAAAAAAAAAGAGAGAATAGATCATTAATTTTTCTGCCGTATATCCTAGTTTGACATGAAGCAATGAAGTACTTTGTCTAAAAGAATTTTCACAGTTAAGTACTGGGAGGAGCCTAATAAGGTCTTTCACTGGAAATGAAAGCGTCAAAAATAAAGAAATAAGTTAAGCCAAATTTCTCGTGGCTATCCAAACTTATGAGCACTCGGTGATTATATCAATTCAATGAATGCATAACATATATGTTTTACATACACTATTAACATTAAACCATAATTAATTAGTAGACATTCTTACAATAATTTATCACTTAACCGTGGTAGATTAGAATAATTTGGTGCAAAAAACGGATATGGATAAAATTTTACCCCAATTAACAAAGACATTTGGTAAACTTAATTATAAATATATTTGTCTAAACTATATTTATTTATCTTTTAAATGCCTCGATTGATTAGCAATCTAGCTGCTAACTGGAGCAACAATGGTGAATTTGGAAAAACTTGGAGATAAATTTGCACATATCATATGCAAACTCAACCTTAATATCTTGGCTAATGGTTTCTTCTCTTTCGCTTTCCTGAAATGACCAAATCTTATGAATATAAAACAACTCTGTGCGAAATTGAGTAACAGTACTGTTTACCCCTTAAAAAATGAGTAACAATTAAGTTTGTACGCGGTTTAAAAGATACGTGATTTAATTCAATACGAATGACCTAAGGACAACAAGTAATTAAATTAAAGATAAATTGAAAGATCAAACCAATTGTGATGTGATGATCAAGCCTGATCTTATGTTGAATAGTGAAGTTCGACCTCGATCGGAGATATAACTCAGTTATGAGTGAAGTAGAGAATAATTGAAGAACACTTTGAACAATAGCTAGAAGACACAAATAAACTTTTAGTTCTTTGATTTGTCTGTTAACAATGTGTCCAAATAAAAGAAACTTTACCCTTTATATAGCAGGGGAATTTCAGTCCTAGCACAAGTCTAAATAAGGTAAAAATCTTTTTCTTCCAGTAAATGTCGATCAGCATACATGACAGGATTCGCGCTGTAATATTTGGTTGAGGGAGAATATTACGGCTCCGTACTTTTCATGCATAACTGTTCCCCGCGTTTCCTGTGGTCTAGAAACTTTACTTGGTTTGGGTCCATTATTTACCGTGCTCGATCCCAGATACATCTTCCACTCACCCGAGTTCCGATACGAGGGGTCTTTCGGCCTTGCTTGTAGTCGCGTCGACCCGTGCTTCCCTCTTGTTTCCTTATAGGGGAATCAGGGGAAACTTTACCCCTGATTTTACCCGTACACATATAGTCTCCTTATTTTTCAGAGAGCATATTTATCGAAGAAATGGGAAGCGATGAATTAACCCTGGTCCCTTCTTCCGTATGCTACAACTTAGTTGACGGGTCAGTGAAACATCTCATCAGTCGTGTTGTTCTGACTTTGGACACGTTTCAGCCACCAGTTGACCATTCCCGAATGCAAAGCGTCAAGCATTGATTACCCCTTCTCTCTAAAAGCTTCAGTCCTTTTTCACTTTTTTACTTTTCGATTCCAGAGCTCCTTAATTTACCCCCAAACTTATTACTTATTCTTAAACCCTTCAAATCTTTATACCTTGTTCCATAGATCTTCATATTTTCATCTTTTCATCTTCAAATCTTCATACTCCATCTTTAAGTTTTCAAATCTTGCCTCATACCTTCATCTTTATCTTCAGATCTTCATCTTCACCTTCAAATATTCATCTTCACCTTCAAATCTTCATCCCCACCTTCAAATATTCAAATTTCCCAGAATTCGATGGTGAAAACTTCGAAATCTGTGCCTCAACGGTCCGTCCCTTCAACTTCTAACCCGGCCACAGATGCTGAGGTGGCTGTACCCGAGGTGGCTCCGAAACCTCTCTTGAAGAGCTTTATCCCTAGAGGCTGCTCCATTGAGAACGACTTCAAGGTTGAAAAATCCTCTAGTCAATAGGATAGAGGTGAGAGGGTATGGAGGTACATATGCTCCATTATCGAGGATACACTCCCTACAATTCGGGAGGACTGCAATTGGGAGGGCAAAGAAGTGGTTGTCCTTGGTCCCGGTGAGGATATTACCACTCACGTGGAGGGGTATCTAAGAGTTTACACTTACCCCTTCACACTTGCCTCGGTGGATCCCATATTCTTTAGCTTTTGCAAAAGGTACGAGGTCTGCCTCGAGCAAATTCACCCGTCCTTTTGGAGGATCGTAATCCTCCTCCGCCATTTTGTCAACAAAATAGAAGCACCTCAATTTACCATCGACACATGCTTCGTCTCTACACTCCCCGAGTTTTTCGAGGGGGTTAATCAAGCTCGTTCGTCGGGTAAGTAAAGCTCAATTTTCGAGCATCGATGAAGAGCAGGATCAAGGCGGGCAAGGGAGATTCTTTTGGGTAAAAATCAAGGATCTCATTCCCTCCGAGTTCCTACCGTTCCCTGAAAAGTGGAACCTAGCTGTTGAGACCCAACTTTTAAAAACATTTCAAAATGCATATATGTCTTCAAAATCATGCATTAGCATCAATTGGTATTTTTCCATAATTTTCTACATATTTTATTAATTTGCCCAGTATTTTATTCTAATAAATAATTATAAAATTGTATCAAAAATGATTTCAAATCATTTTCTTGATTTAATACTACTATTATGGTCCTATTAAGTCCAAATTATTCTATAAATAGCCAATTTGGCACCTTTTGGCTACAATTGCAATAACTTTGCAATTGTACCCCATGCGTATAATTTTTGTAGTATTTTTTTACCAGAAATTAGTCTTTTGTATTTCAAATACTAAATAACTATTTTTAAAACATCTCTATACATGAAATTCATTTTTTCTAATTAGTAATTATTTTACAAATTATTTTTAATCAATTTATTTGGGGTATTTAACAAATAGCCATTTTTATTTTGATTCTAGCCTAAATTAGCTAGCCCAAATACCTGATACACTATCCCAATATAACCCAAGCCCAAACCCTTACCTAACCCGACCCAAATTCTTGTTAAATCCCGACCGTTGATCATTTTTAATCAACGGTTCAGATCCCTTCTTGCCTTAATTAATCCTAAGACTACCCCCCTCCCCCCCTTCAAACCCTCTCATTTCACTCACCCTCTCCGCCGTCACACTTCACTCTCCTCTCCAAATCCTCTATAATCCTAACCCTAACTCTCACCTCGCCGCCTTTTATCTGTCGTCAACCATGGTGATTCCTCACCACCCTCAGGCCTCTTATGGCTCTCTTATGCCGGTATTACTTGTCTCTAAAGCTCTCAAGGGACGAGGGTCAGTCCACTCATACCTTGGGCCTGTTCTTGCCTGTTTCAAGCCGCCATGGCTCGATCTTGAGTAAGATCTTTCTATTTTTTCCTAAACCTATGGGTCTCTAAGCTGGTCTCTTCATCTCTGCGTTATTTTTACAAATAAAACTACTTTCATCTCTTGAACTTCTCAGATCTGTACAGATCTGAGATGGATTGAACTGTTTTTCGTTTATTTTTATGAAAACCTACTTTCATCTCTTGAACTTCTCAGATCTGTACAGATCTGAGATGGATCGAACTGTTTTTCGCTTGTTTTTATGAAAACCTTCTGATTTCTAAGTGTCTGTTAATTTCTTCCTAACTAGGGTTTACTGAAAATCATCTTCTCCAAAAGTTTTCCGATTTTGAATGTTTAATCTTCTGTTCTTATGTGCTTTTGACCGTTTTATGTTGAGTTTGTCTAAACCCTAGTCTATTTATGCTAAAACTCTATTTTTTTCTTATACTTTGCTTCGATTCTGAGTTTGACCGTGTTACTTGTGCACTATTTTTGATCTACGCTTTGATTCTCATGATTTTCCTTTAGCTTAATTAGATGTCCTGTGATTTTTACCCTAGTATGTATTTATTAGGGTTTGTGATTCTATTCTCGACTGATCCAGTATGTTTATGCTTGGCCTACTTGTTTATTCATGGAAACCTATGCTATTTTCCTTAAAATCAGTATTATTTCGAGTCCTTGGTTCACCGATTTGCTATGGTAATACATGTATGCTGATTTTTGGTTATTTCCCTATTTTTTATAACTGATAATTATTTCTTAGCTTATCTTTGATTAACCGTGAAATTTGCTGACTCTTACTAAGTGTTTCCTTAATTAAACTCTTTTGTATTTAACCCCAATTACCTACTCTATACCTAAGCTTACTTGATTTCCTTCTTTAACTATCTACTCTGCTCTTGACCGTTGGTTGATTACCCCATAGTTGGTGGAAACTTGGCTTATTTTATGTATTATTGAATCTGTAATTTTCCCTAATTGCTACATAATTGATTCTTTACCTTATTCTGTCTAGCTCTCAACTGCTATATATACTCTCCTCCATTCTCGCTTCTAAGACACTAACACTGAACTCAAAACACACGAACACATTAGTTCAAAAAGCTCTCTCTCATACTCAAAGCTTTTCTGCTCTCTTTCTTTCTTTGTTACTTAATAACTATTGTTCTGAATTAGCCGGGTACAAGCCAAGGCTAATTATTGTGCTCTCGTATCCTTCACTTTGTGTTTACTGTCCCCTTATTGGTATGTTCTGATTTCAATTCAAGTCCCAAAACCAACATGTTTCTGTTACTGCTTCAGTTTATCATGTTTCTGATTTGTTTCTATCTATGGTTTTGTTGTTCAACATGTAATTGACATGTCTACATCATTGTTCATCTAGCATATTATGTTATTCCCCACTCCCCTTTAGGATCAGTATGCTTATGAATATGTTACCCCCTTGTAGTATGTCCCAATATGATCCGCTCTATCTCATGTTTACTTATTTTCTAGCATGAACCTTTCTTTGCAAAGCAATTTGTATCCTAAGTTGTCTGATTCTGTGTTGATTCTGAAATTCATGATGTGTTGATACCATTAGATATCCCCATAAACCCCCTACAAGAACTTCTATGATTCCGTATACTATGTGCTCTATGTGTCCCCAATTCCCATCACCCCTGTATGAAGGACTGTGATTTGAATGTGCTGAATCTGTTTGTGCTATGATTAGTCTATTGTTTGTTAATTGTCCTACTCTTGTCAACAAACTGTTTTTACTAAACAACTCTCCTATTTTATAAAACTGTTTCAACTAAGTCTTTTCCAAACACTGCCTTCCCTATTAAAACCCTTTCAAAACTATGTCAAGCACTCTCACTCTACTCTTAGGTCCTTAGGTTCTTCCCCTCCAGTGTATAATTGCCTTGGGATTCCTATGAGATCCCTCTGAACTCTGGTGCACTGGGACTGGCCCTTCCATACTACACTTACTCAATTATGGTTATGAAATCTGAGTGTGAGCACTGCCCGGGATCCCTTGAGGTCCTTAGGGAACTCTGACACACCCGGATAAGAGAAAGGCTATGAAACATTTGAGCACTTGAGGTTCTGGGAATCTAGGCCTGATTTTTCAGGCTCCTTATGGTTTAACTTCTTCTTTTCCTTTATCTATTTATGTAATTTACTCAGCTGGTCTGTAATAATTATATGTAAAAAGATATTGGGGATGGCTAGTGAAAAGGGAGGGTAGCTATATATGTTATCAATATCAAGGGGTAGAAACCATGCCTTAGGTTTACATTTCCTATATGTGCATTAGAATCCATGTTTAGGACCAACACATTCTAAGCATGCCATGCATTAGATATCATGTTTTAGGTTTACTGCTTCAGCATCTCATTTGACCCTATTTATCACTTAGAAGTCCTGCTTCTAGGCTAAATAATAGCATCAACATAAAAATGTTGCTCCTGCACATCCTGAAATTATGCTGTAACTTCCTGTGCATTTAGAAATCATGCTTTAGGAATTCTGCAACCATTCTGCATCTCTATGTGCATAGTGGATACCATGCTTTAGGATCTCGCCCAGTCACACTTAGTTAAACTACTGATGCATGAAAAAAGACATAAGACAGTCTCATATTTGATCATCCTATTTTAAATAAACTGGTGATAATCCCTGTATTTTGCAATACCTAGAACAATATGCTTTTAGATAAAAATAACTTCTGAACGATTTTTTTAACAATTCTGGTAATTATTATGCACAATCCCACGCCTAGGCAAGCCTTAGGTAATTAATCTCTTTAAAAACTGGAAGACTGTTGCTTTGTGTTTACTGCTTAATGGTTAACAGGTTTTTAAACTCAATAGGCAAACTGATTAGGTCCTGCTTTTGTGTTTATAAAATTAAAGTTGCATATCTTCTGTGTTCTGATTTTCACTTAGACATCATGTTTTAGGATCCTGCTTAATAATACTGCCCTTGTTTGTGTTTGAGACGTGCTGCTTATGTGCATTATCTGTGGAGGTAAATCTAAGCCTCTTAAACTGCTTTTTCCTGTTTTATCTATTCAAATCCTATTTGTTCGTGCCTGTCGCCTAGTATTTTCTCCTTTCAACCTTAGGGTTCTGTCTAGAACTACCTATAGGTAGAGGTATTAAACCCCTCCAGGTCCATTAAGAAGGGACGGGTAACATCACACATAGAGATTGTTAAACAACACTCACTTTAATAACCGCTATGGGGTAGGGAAGGGTAGATATGGATATGATGTGTTACATCCCATGTTTTCATACGTGAGAGTACGTTGTAAGTTAATTGATGTAAGCTCAGAAATAAGATTATATTTAGAAGCATATAAAGTAAGTTAATCATGTTAGCTTGGAGGTTACAAATATTTAAGATCATGAATAACGAGTACCGAGAGGGTTGGAATGCTTAGAATCTAAACCAATTGAAGAAAATAAGTTTCGTCGAAAGTAAACGAGTTTGGAATGTTATAACAAATACTTTAGGGTGAGACTATGGTTCATTACATTATAAGAATTTTATGCTATGAGTTATGTTTGTCATATGATAGTCGTGTGCTATGTTTTGAATTCAAGAAAGTTGTGGAAGAAAAGTTTGCAAAGGTCTTCACAAGTTACATTCATAAATTTGTTGAAACTTAGGTCAAATGTATCTGAGATTTTATCCGAATATACTTAGAACTATGGAATTATCTACTTACCAAATTTAATATCTATGAGTCTAGTTTCCAACATATTAAATCGTTCATCGATACGACATAGGAATAGAGAGATATTTGCAGTTTCGTGAGACTGCGCAGACATCGTAAGTGACAAGTAGGTGGGTCACTAAAGATTTTTGAGCAATACATTTCGTGTGTTATATGAGGTATTATTGGGAAATATTATATAAAAAATTTAAGTTCTTGGAATTTATTTTCCAACTCTCTTAACCATTCATTCATACGACATCCAGATAAAAAGATATAGGCGTCGGAAGATGGGCCAATGCTGGGGTGCCAAGCTAGCACCTCTTTGACTTTCCAAAGTTGATATATGTAAGTCTTAGGTCGTATTTCTCTTCATTTTTCAGTATAACACAACCATATAACACTCATAAACTTATCCTTAAGCTCTCTTCTAGGGTTTCGAAGAATCTTATCATCCCGGGCATGAAATCGAGAAGCGATAACATCAAAACGATCCGTACGACGTAAGTGTCATTATACTGCCTCTCTTTTTTCTTTGTAGTTAGAGTTTTGAAAGGTAATTCATAGTTAAGAAACTTCTAATATCTGTATTTAAGTATTTAAATATCAAGAAAGGTTGATAAATGTATTTCCTAATAGTTAGAACTCACGGGACGGTGATCGGAAGCCGTGAGTTCGAGTTATTTGACTTGTAGTGGACTGTTTGTGGGCTGTTTTGTGTTGGCCTCTTGTGCTGATATTTTATGGAGTTTTGGACGATAAAATGTGTGGGAAAACAACACATAATGACTGAATGGTGGGCTGGTTGTTCGTCGTTTTTTTTAAGGTAGTTTGACACGACTTTTATTGTCGTTTCATGTACGAATTGATTAGGGTGTGTAGGTTGTTTTGTGATATATTGTGGAGGAGATAATGTTGGGAAATAATGCATACATGTTGTTATTATTTTTTTATTGGTGTTTTTGTTATATGTTATTGGAGTAGGGCCTTGTTATAGGGGAGATGTTGCCCGAATTTACTCAAACGAGCTACTAGCCTAAGTTACAGACTTAACCCTTGCTCAACACTGATTTTGAATCTCCTTATGATATGATAGATTGAGTTGACTTATTTGAAGAGTTTCTTGGACTGTATTAAGGAATCAACTTGTTTAAGGTATGTTAAGGCTCTTCCTTCATTCTTTTGGCATGATCTAAAGTGAAACGAACGTAAACGATATGCTATTTCATAATGAATCTACTCCTTGCAACTAAGGTTGTCCATGTTGTTCTTTCCTTAAAAATTTATTCTAAGAAAGTATGTATGATCCTTGAGTCCTAGTGAAGTTCATATTGATGGTATGATTTCCATAATGTTAATCGAGGTTGCAACTACCTTATGTCACTCCGAAAGGTTTAGAGAGTGATTCCATGAGTCCAGCATGCATTATATACAGTATCTATTTTACTCTACCGAGCCGCACTATAGTCGGTCGGGTATGTCACCTATTGTGCAACCACTGATCAGTTGGGTTTACCGAGCTCCACGTGGCCGGGTATATTTTTACCGAGTCCTCTTTGAGGCCGGGTACGATATGATGATGATGATGCCCACAGAGGCGGATGTTTTTAAAAGATTATGTATAAATATGTATCATGCATTTCATGTTACTATCTCTTAGAGTCACTCAGATGCTACAGGTTGTATATCCTATATCTCTCTTTACATTACTGTTCTTATTTATGCTTTTCTGCCTTACATACTCAGTACTTTATACGTACTAACGTCCCTTTTGCCTGGGGACGCTGCGTTTCATGCCCGCAGGTCCCTATAGATAGGTTGAAAGTCCTCCTATTAGGCTATTAGCTCAGCGGAAGGTGTTGCTACACTTCACTTGCTCCGGAGTTACCTATTTGATTAGTATGATTATGACATGTATTGACTGGTATGGCGGGGCCCTGTTCCGACCTATATGACATTTATATAGTCTTAGAGGCTTGTAGACAGATTTTAGGTATATATATGAATGCTTGTATGGCCTTGTCGGCCTATGTTTTGAGTTTACAAATGATCATGTCAGCCTTATAGGCATGTATGTCACATGTATAAGTTTCTATATCATGTTTGGTCATCCTATGTATAGTATGCACTTATATTTTATTCTGGTTACCTCATGACGGTCCTTTTGGCCCATTTACCCATGATAGTACGATAAGAAATATATGTTACATTGGTACTCGGTTGAGTAAGGTACCGGGTGCCCTTTGCGGCCCATAGGTTGGGTCGTGACAAAAGTGGTATCAGAGAAGTTCTGTCCTAGGGATGTCAACAAGCCGTGTCTAGTAGAGTCTTGTTTATAGGTGTGTTGTGCACCACACTTATAAGCAGGAGGCTACATGGCATTTAGGACCGTCACTCTTTCTTCTTACTCTAGATCGTGTGGTAGAGCTCAGTCGTAAGAACTCAATTTCCTAAATTCTATCTTATTCATAATACGACGATGCCTACATCTTGAAAGACGATTGGTCAAAGATTGCAATATGGCTTTGGAAGAGTTGAGTAAGAGGAACTCAATTTTGCATCATGCTTATGATGAGTAAATGTGAGGTCTTCAGCAGATTATGTGTATTCTAAGACGTGTAAGCTTCTTGGCAAGGATCCGTAAGGAATGTATATCTATACATCCATTTGCTAAAGAAAAAAATAACAAGAGAATCAGAAGGTAGATATAAGTTTCAACAACTAAAAAGAGCAAGGTGAAGAGGGGTACGAGGTACTCAGTTGGTGAAGATTATCAGTATTTACAATCCAGGCAGAGAAATATAAGCATTTTGCGTTACTTTCAACAGTAATAGAGATATATACAATTGTCCACATTCATCTCAGTTATGCCCTATGAGAACTAACCGATATAGCTTAAGAGAAGGATGGGATATCAGGATCTAGTTAGGGTTAAAGTAACCCAAAATGTTTGATGGATTGTTATCATTATCTAACACTTTTGAAGGGTAGTGCAGAACATGGTAATACTTCTCATTGGGAGATAGCCAGATGGTGCACTCTAGAATAATACAGTCAGATATGAATACTAGAATGTTGAGAAATTTCAGAAGATATGCAGTGGAATCCTATAAGGGATAAGTATTCATCATAGTATTAATCCTGCCTCTAGTAAAAAAAAGAGATAATGTTAGGTGTCCCAAAGAACCAGTGAGATGAAGCAAGGGGGATAAAGGCCATTCACGAAGACGCTTCCCTAAAGCAAGCACTATGAGCAGAGTTAAGCTTAAGGGACTAAATGTGCAAGTTACACCAAGTGTCACCCTTGTGCGTAAGAAATTCAAATATCCCTGGTGTAGAAGGGCTACCGCAAAGCTAGTAATATGTCAGTGAAGATGTAAGAAAAATGCCAAAGTTGAAGAGGTAACTATCTAATGGTAAGGAAAGAATGCGGTAAAAAGGTGAAAGGAATGAGATTGCATTTATTCATATCCTACAGATATAATATGACTCCAGAACATTCTACAAGCATGACGCCGGGGAGAATCAATAAGGGTTTTGCACTCGATGATATTGATATAAGTGGAAATGAACACTTGATACATAAGGGTCCCGTGCGAGAGGTAAGTTAAGACAAAGAACATAACCCAAGAGGCATTACATAAAATACAGATATGAGAGTGGACCAATAAGTAGTCTGTAGTTGATTCAGGAAGAGCCTAGTTATGGCTAGATAGGATGATACAGACAAATCAGTAGATCTTGCAAGATAAACGTAGTGAAACCCAGCATAGGAAACTCGGTTTCTCAGATACGACATCGTATTCCTTGAGAAATATTCAAATAGGAGCTATGGTAGTAGAACTTACAATATAAGTGCTACGGAAATAAAGGAGAGTTCCACTAGGGAGACAACTAAAATTTCAATTCAGAGGCAACCCTACGAGCACAGGGGCGCGGAGGTAAGTGCTTAAGGATAATGATATGCGAGTAAGAACATCAGAAATATCGTGGGGTATACAATGTAATAAGCTCACAGCTTTACAGGAGTCAGAGGGTCTTCCCTAAGCACTGCAACGAAAGACCAGCTGAGGAAATAAGGAAGAAGGCTTCAACATAAGCATAGTGACCAAAAATAGAAATGGTCTTATAACAGAAGTCTCACTATAATATTGTATGCACTCCATAAGAAAGTGGCACCTATCATGGATAAGAAGGGGAAGAAGAAAAAAATCAAGAGTTGATAATTAGATCATATTAGATATAGGGATCTCCAGTATTCGTGGGAACTAAGATAAGCCAAGTATCCATGTAGCAAGTGACAGAACGACTACGAAAAGTAATTGTTTACATTTAAAGACAACTGAGAAGGCATGAAAGGAAATCTATGGTGCTAGAATGTTAAAAGGAAGGTTGCGAGTAGTATAAACAGATATGTGTAGGTCGCAAGCTAAAGTATGGTAGAGAAATATGGTTTTAGCTAGATAGGAGTAAGGATAAGAAAAGGTGAATGAGAAGGTGATGAGAATAGGTAAGTCCTCAGGAATAAACCCATCACTACAAGAGAGCTGATGGTTTTCATAAAGTTATAAAAAGCTTTGTATAACATGAATGAACTCAAAAGAGCTTAAAACTAGGAGCATTTAGAAGAGATGGAATGCTACCCTTATAGTAAAGTAAGGGTGTAACTATTATAAATGATAAGAGGATGACGTTTAGGCCATTGATTGAGTAATGATTTAAAGAAAAAGGGATTTCATGGGTGAAACAGGATTAGAATACCCCTTCCCACCGATAGGATGAATCACATTAGGATGCTATGAAATACAGTTATTGGAGTATAGTATCGTCCCTAAGTGGAGCAGGAAAATCACTTCAGATGGTCCTCGATGAGACGTGAGCTCTAGTGATGATATATTGCATAAGAGGTTTCAATTTATCAGTGGTAGATTATAGATCAATATTAAGGTGAATCAACAATAGATGTATCAAAGTTACAAATATGAGATGAGATTAGGCTATCATTATTAAGATGAATAGTAATAAGGAAGCATTAAATGGCTTAGATTTATACATATAGGATAAACAGTGAGAAAGTAACCTGGATTTGGGTGGTGGGCCTCGATAGTAATAAACCTAAATAAGAGTTATGGTACAGTATGACCTACCTAGTTGTGGTAAATCCATAAGCATAGATAACTGAGGCTATGAAACAAGATATAGCAATAGTAGTAAGTTCAAAAAAGTACCAAGCAAAGAACTTTAGTACAACTATAGATGCCCAGAGGGACAACTTGTCATAGTACTATATATGTTCACAAAGTGAAGTTAGAGATTGGTTAAAATCTAGCAAAAAAAAAAGGAGATAAGAGTCGCATTGGCGCACATTCAAGGTTAGAATTGTACATGTTGCATGAAAGAAAGTAGACACAGTTACGAGATTGGGAAAATTTCGACCACAAGTCATGGTGTGAGAAAGAGGCCTAAAGGGGGGAATGCCCTAGCCTTTTGATTTATTCACCGAAAAACTCCCTAGATGGAAAATACAATATTAAAGTATTCATAAACGGTATTTCTTAAGAGACGGATAAGTGCATTAGTCAGCATTCGAGGAAGAATGTTCCAAAGGGGGGAATGATGTTACCTCCCATGTTTTCATACGTGAGAGTACGTCGTAAGTCAATTGATGTAAGCTCAGAAATGAGATTATATTTGGAAGCATATAAAGTAAGTTAATCATGTTAGCTTGGAGGTTACAAATATTTAAGATCATGAATAACGAGTACCGAGAGGGTTGGAAAGCTTAGAGCTAAACCAATTGAAGAAAATAAGTTTCGTCGAAAGTAGACGATTTGGAATGTTAACAAGTACTTTAGGGTGAGACTATGGTTCATTAAATTATAAGGGGGTTATGCTATAATTTATGTTTGTCATATGATATTCGTGTGCTACGTTTTGAAGTCAAGCAAGTTGTGGAACAAAAGTTGGCAAAGGTCTTCACAAGTTACATTCATAAATTTGTTGAAACTTAGGTCAAATGTATCTGAGATTTTCTCCCAATATACTTGGAATTAGGGGATGATATACCTACCAAATTTAATATCTATGAGTCTAGTTTCCAACACATTAAACCGTTCATCGATACGACATAGTAGTAGAGAGATATTTGCAGTTTCGCGAGACTGCGCAGACATCGTAAGTGACAAATAGGTAGGTCGCTAAAGCTTTTTGAGCAATACATTTCGTGTGTTATGTGAGGTCTTATTGGAACATATTATATACAAAATTTAAGGTCTTGGAATTTAGTTTCCAACGCTCTTAATCGTTCTTTCATACGACATCCAGATAAAAAGATATAAGCATCGGAAGATGGCCAATCCAAGGGCGCCAAGCTAGCACCTCTTTGACTTTTCCAAAGTTGATATATATAAGTCTTAGGTCTGTTTTCTCTTCATTTTTTAGTATAACAAGACCATATAACACCCATAAACTTATCCTTAAGCTCTCTTTTAGGGTTTCAAAGAAGATTATCATCTCGGGCATGAAATCGAGAAGCGATAACATCAAAACGATCCCTACGACGTAAGTGTCATTATACTGCCTCTCTTTTTTCTTTGTAGTTAGAGTTTTGGAAGGTAATTCATAGTTAAGAAATTTATAATATCTGTATTTAAGTGTTTAAATATCAAGTAAGTTTGATAAATGTATTTCCTAATAGTTAGAACTCACGGGACGGTGATCGGAAGCCGTGAGTTCGAGTTATTTGACTTGTAGTGGACTGTTTGTGGGTTGTTTCGTGTTGGCCTCTTGTGCGGATATTTTATGGAGTTTTGGAGGATAAAATGTGTGGGAAAACAACACATAATGACGGAATGGTGGGCTGGTTTGTTTGTCGTAATTTTTTTTAAGGTTGTTTGACACTACTTTTATTGTCGTTTCAGCCGCACCTCCTTTTTCACTACCCCGTATTAATAGAGGGTAATAAGGGAGTTTTTTCAATTACAGTGACATTATTCAGATTTGGGATTTTTTTTAGTTTTCAGAGTCACCACCCGGATTTTTTACGGTGTTCCGGGACACAATTTATTTATTGAAATCCCAAACCGAGGAAATTTTGACTCTGTTTTAATTTGTCTGCGACCAGAAATCCGAGTAAGGAATTATGTTAACCCGGGAGAAGGTGTTAGGCATTCCCGAGTTCCGTGGTTTTAGCACGGTCTCTTTACTATTAATATTTGGCCTAAATTATCTGATTATTTATATATTTTAAACCTATTGTGCTTTTTATCCTTCTTACTTTTTTTTTGCCGCTTTTTAATATTTATGGAATTATTTTAATACAAGTCACGATGACGTGCACTTGTTATTTTTGGACACATTGCAAACCGCGCAACATGAAATTTACCCGCGATTTAAAACATGTTTATTTTAATTAATGTTTTGAGTTAGGGTCGAGGACATGAGTTGCCACACCCGAGTGTAGATTGTATAGTCATGACTATGGTCATGACGATTAAAAATGCCTATTTAAGGCGATATTCAATTATTCTCTAAATTTTGGAATCTTTATCGAAAAGTGGTATTTTAGCTTACGGGATATGTCTATAAATCATTTTTTGATATTTTATGGATTTATCTTGGGACAAGTCACGATGGCGTGCACTTGTTATTTTTGGACACATCACAACCACGTCACATGAAATGCACTCGCGATTGCTACGTGTGATTTTATTAATTATTCGAAGTTATGGTCGGGTCACATGAAATGCACACCCGAGTGAGGTTTACGTATTACGACTATGCCACGGGAGACGTATTCATAGTCACGATAATTTATTATTTTATCAGTTGTTCCTAAAGCAGACTACAATGTTCATAAGTTATTTTTTTCTTAAACATATTTGGGATTTGATGCGAACCATGATTTATGGAAGATTATTGTGGAAGATGTAATGTGTTTTTATCAAATTTTATTTCTAAGTTCTATTGGTCTAAGCGGAATACTAAGATTCATACAAGTAATTAAGCAAACGCTTCCAAACACAGCCTGTTATACAACGCACACAAAAATACTTTACCGAAAAACAGCAACATTCATCAACCAAAGAACAACACGAAAACGAGACATATGAAAGTTTTTCAATCCGTATAAGTTTCACTTTCATAATAATCAAATCAATATTTTGAAATCAGATACATAAGTCTTTCCTTTTAATAATAGAATCAATATCTGGAAAAGTACACAAATTCACATGATATTCAACAGGAGACACGGTTTCATGTAATCATTAAATAACACATAATAACAGTAAAAGGACAAAGCAACAATGGGAGATGGATTGAATATTAATTCAAACAATAACATGCCTTCTTAAATATATAAAGATCTATTGTTTAACTTTAAACAAATTCTTGAAGATTCAGTATAGAAATGATACAAATTTAAGCAACAGAATACCATTTAAGCTCATTCAACTGCTAACATATTCAACAAAGAAATTAAAGAAATCGACATATAGAGTGATATGAATCAAACGGGGGATAGATAAACAGAAGTGAACCTGAATAGATTTGCAAGAAAAGAAAAGAAACAGTTGTCGTAATCCGACAATCTACAAGAATGGCGACCTCGAACGGACCTCAAGTGACTCGAACATCAACACTTCGAGGAACTCGAACTCGCCGGCGGACTCGAACTCAACCTTGGAGCTACTGTGTTTGTGCGAAAAGATGGGTTGTTCTAGATCTGTTTTGAAGGCTGATCTTCTGTATGTTCTTGCAGAATTCGGATTTGGGTAGTGGAAAAAGGGGTGCGGCTGCAGCTAGGGTTTTTAGAGAGAAGAGAGAGAGAGAGACGGACGAAGAGGTGGTCGTTTGGCGGAGATGGGGTTGTGGGTGGAGTTGCAGCGGCGGCTTGGTTTTTGAGAGGAGAGGCTGCTGTTTTTTGGTGTTGTGGTCTTAGGGTGTGTTCA
>ML307631.1:0-36828 GCA_005239505.1 Nicotiana paniculata | reverse complement strand
TCCATCTCCACTTCACCTACACATGAAATAAACTCCATTAAGCACATAACAAGTGTATTTTTATCATTAATGCGCATAAAATGTAAGGTATATCACATGTTAAACTATGCAATTTAGTCTCGCATCACCTAGACGAGAGGAAGTCTATCCCAGGATATGTTTTCTTACTCAGTGATGGCGCCATATCATGGTGTAGTAAGAAAAAATCATGTGTATCACTATCTACGATGGAAGCGCGAATACGTGGCTCTCGCTTCAGCAGCTCGAGAAGTTGTTTGGTTGAAAAATTTCTTGGATCACTTGTTAGATATCACTGAAAATACTGAACCAGTATTAGTCTACTGTGACAGTGAGGCTGAAATATCCTATACCAAGCACCCAAAGTTTCATTGTAAAACCAAACATATAGATATCAAGTATAACTATGCGAGAGACATGGTTAGGCGCAATGTAGTGAATGTGAAGTATGTGTCTACAAAAGATATGCTAGCAGATCCATTGACCAAGCCTTTGTCTAGAGATGCATTTGTGAGACACACTGGGTCTCAAGGCTTGCGTAGACTCTGATATACTTTATTTTGTTATTTATTTTCCCATGTTCACAAACTGATGTTCTTTGATTATCAATAAAGTTGATTTACATACATGCATATTTTAATTGTTGAATGTTATGTGCATTCTTTATTTTTTTGATAAGTATGTCGGGTAGACAAAATGTTGGCCTTCTCACACAGGCAACCGCCTCCTTATCTTAGTGATATGAGGAGATAAGACATGATTTTAAGCAAAATTATCAGAAGGGTAATTTGAGAGCTATTCGCTTAAAATTAGAATGTCGCTTAAACAATTACATAAGGTCATTAGGGTGGAAAACATTCACCTAGTCTACTTTGTAAGCTAGATGTGAGTTAAGAATGATATTATAGATCAAAGAACTCAAATTTAGATACTTATGGTGTCTAAATATCATCTGTAAAGCATTCTTTATCAGATAAAGACATACGCTCCTTGGGAAAAGGGAGAAAATGTTGTAGCACATGTTTCATACAATGTGTGCTAATGTCGACCAATTGGGTTAACATAAGTCCATTCTCAACTTATTTTTGTGTGAGACCCAGAGCTTTTATGATAGCTCAAGATTATGTACCCTTAGATACTCTGATAAGATACTTGAGACTTAGTGTGATGTTAGCTATCTTAGTGTGTTTCCAAAAGACCATGGACACATATTCGGTCTAGCGGAGCATATCTAGAAAAGCAGTCATACTAATGTTAAGAGAATCGTGAGAAGAGGAAGATCATTGATGGAATCTCATTTATTTGTATTCACTGGTGCGCCAATTATAACTTATGAGTTATGATTGTTAATTCAAGAAATAATGATATATGAGATTTTGAGAGTATATCAAATGTGATTTATATGATCTAGGGTACTGCATACTTTATGATCTACTTGCAGGTTTGCGCTCGCCGAGAGGCTATATACGCCTAACAGATGTATAGCACTTAGCTCTCATAGTATGCTGGTCGCACGGTCTACTTCCCTGTATGAATGATTGAGGAGATGAACTGAGAATATGTTTCTCAGGCTAGATGAGCACTCCCATTATGTGTGAGTGGGAGATGTAGGAAATATTGGGTCTACCCATAAGGGGTGCTCTAAGGCCCAATAGGGTTATTAGTTAAGCCTAAATATTCCCTATATAAGTACACTTAGTGTGTACATTAAGAAAAGTCTTAGCAATATTTTTTCTACGCTCTTTCTTCCTCTCTCAATTGAACTAGGTTTAGACTGTGGAATTGGAGGTTTATCCAACACACCGTGACAATCACCGCTGACCAGTAATTACAACCGCGGTTCATCCGTTTTCACTTCCACTTCACGAAAAACAAATAAGTTCTCGGTTTATGTTTTACACGCTGTCTAATGTGTTTAGGTTAACGTGTTCCTTCACTAACAATGAAAGTGTTATATACTTCGAGGAGGTCTCCTCCTATCACTTTTCATGTGCTTGATTTCTTTACATCACCAATGGCTTCATTGATACACTTAGCAATTTTCGCATTTTCATCTATAATCATTATAAAAAGAGATCCAAAAATATAAAGAGACGTTAACCCTAGCTCAACGATTCAATTTCTCGCAAAAGGTATAAATTTTTACAAAATAAAAATTAATATTTGGTTTTTAATTTTGTTTTATTACACAGTTGTGAAGGGACATGGGATGGAGAAGGTTGACATAAGAATACATCACATATCATGTGCGAGATTTTCATGGATATCACTGATCTTTAATTTATTTCATTTATTATGTTTCTTATCACTTTTTTATATTTTTTTTTCTAAAGATTATGTGAAACACAGTATAAATGGAACTTATGCTTTTGGATTCTCCAAAAATATCATTACACCAGCGTTAGATCTTTAAAAAACTAATAACTTTTGAAATATTCAACATGTTCAACGACACTTTTAAAGGGTCCGAACAACATAAATTTGGAACAATTACATTACTTTTGAAAGTCTTTTTCAAGTACTTGATGAGACAAATGTAATATGTAAATATGGCAAGAAAAAGAAGGGAATTCAAGAAATTTGTTATATGATGAGTTTTGGTTTGATAAAGGTCATGAAATAAGTGTCCTCCACATTTCACCTCCATTGAAACCACCAACTTGCCTTCAAACCCATATTTCTTCTTCGGAATAGCAAGAAATTGTGAGAAGAAAACTAAGTGGTTAGAAAATATTCAGAATTTGTAGCCTTTATATAGAATTAATTAGCCGTAAGAAGCTTTAAAATGAAATTGGAAAAAGACATATATTTGACAAAGGCTACATAATTTTTAGTTTTTACCTATGATCTTTTTGTTCATTAACTTATGATAGCTAATATCATGATTTCTAGGAATAATGTGTTTGCGTTCAAAATGTAAGGCTGTCCTATTACGACCTCAGTCACCTACAACCAAAAAACTTTTGTTCACCCTGCTTCTTAAAGTAATTAAACCTCCAAAACCTGTGACATCTAAAGCTAGAAAAGTGGAGTGAAAGGGATCCAATTTCTTAATATTGGTACCAAGAGTCTTTAGGTGGAATAGAGCTTTGCTTCTTGGAAATTTTGTTTCAATATATATTCCATTTCAATGGTTGGCCAGCACTTAATTTGAGCAGAGTAGGAGAATTATATTTATTCCTCACAATTAACTGGCCAGTAAAAGTCATGTAACCAAAAGTATAATTATTGATAAATCTTGACTACAACAAATAAGTGATTGTATTATAAAAAGGGAAATTTGTAAATTGCAATAAAGAAATAATTTCTCGACTTCTTATCACTTCATAAGAATTATTGGAATATTTGGCCAAAAGAATTGATAAAAATGATTCACTATTTTTATTCAATCTACCTGCCATTAAGAGCACAAGGGAATAGCAAGGTGATCAAGTATAATTTTATAATATTATTTAAGATCATATACAAAATAAAAGGTAGCTAACCATATTTAAGTACTATTAATTGTAGTTAAATATGTGGCAAGTATCATGTATTTATTTGCTTGGTGTAAATACCCGGAAACGGTTAAGTTTTTACATTAAAGTTTATCATTGGGCCCGCAAAATCACAAAATTATTTTTGTTTCTGCAAAGTCAATATCAAAAAATATAACTCATCAGAAGTCAATAAATTTTAAATCTTGACGAATATTAGGAGAGTCAGTTTCCGATTACTCATTTTAATAGGTTTACCCACTTGATACTAAGGTTAACATCCAAACCTGAAATTGCCTTAATTGCCTGCTACTATTAGACTTATACGCTATTAGACTTACAATGTACGCAAACTAAGTCAAACCATTTTACTATTTCTCCGTTGAAAATCTCTGAAAGATTCTATTCTGGAAAAATAATTTACATACTTAATTATCCTAAAACCGGATAAAAATTAAATTTATACGTGATTTCAAGGATACATAAATGAATTCGATACAAATGATAAATTGCATTAGATTACACAAATAAGGATATAGTAAATTCAAATCACACGAGGAGGATGATTCCAGCCTTCATGAAATATCCATCCTCGATCCGGATTCACAATGGCTAGTTGTGATAAATGAGAATAAGAACTATCAATACAATGAAAATAATAGTGTTTTGCTTTGGGATGCGTGTTACAATGTCTCCAATGCATAATTAGACCCCCTTTTATATAGTAAGGGAATTTACCCTAAGTACAATTCTTTAAAAGGTAAAAATCTTCCACTTAACTGATTACTGAATTTCCGTTGGTACGTGCCGAGATCTGTATCGTGATACCCGGTTGATCGCAGATATCACGGCCTTCCATTAATCGTGTTTGTTCGCGCAATAATTCTCCCCGAAGTTGCTCGAGATTTGGACCGATCCGGGATCATGGCCTCGATATACTCGAGGGCGGGCGTCGTGCCCCCGATGCCTGACTCGGTGAGTCCCTTACCTTGATTCTGGTTCCTTGCCATCATATTCCTTACTCGATTTATTTTATCAGGAACCGCGCCGACTTATGGGTCTAGTTTCACCCGTATACAGATACTCCCGTCGTTTATCGGAGAGTAAGTTTTACGGAAACGACGAGGAATGACATGAGTTTTTGTTCTCTTCTTCAACATGATGTGACACAAAACGACAAAGAAACCGAAATGTCCCGTCAGTCGCATCATAATAAACTCAAATGTGGTTCAGCCATCGGCTGGCTGCCCTTGACGCGAAACGTCGGGCAAACCCTATAAATATCCCATCATTTGTTCATTTTCTACCTTATGTCCAAACTTCTATCCTTGATCCTTTAAGATATTACAGTCTATTTTTATCCCTCAATATTCTTACCTTCGTTACTCAAGATTTCTCAATACGTCACAAAATTTTTACTCATCCTCTACTCAAGCCAACACATTTCAGCTTTCAACTTCCATCCTTTCTCTATCTTTTTCAAGTTTTTTCAGATAACAATGGCCAAAACTTCCAAATCTGTTCCCCAAAAGGTCGCCTCTATCTCCCAACAGACAGTCAAAATTAACGAAATCACTCCTGATATGGTCAATCTCGGGAGGTCTGCCGCTAACATTGCTACCGATGAACCGGCTCCTGAATCTCCCTTCAAGATGTTAATTCCCAGGGGTTGTTCGATCATTGACAACTTCAAGCTGGAGAAGCCTTCTTTGTGCAGGGTTGGCGTGAGGAGGCATCGGGATACATTTGCTCGATCACCGAAGATGACCTCCCAGAGGGCTGAAAAAACTACAATTTTGCCGAAAAGGACATAGTGGTCCCCGACTCTGAGGAGGCCATTACTACCCATGTTGAGGGATACCTAAGTGTTTACACTTGGCCTGATGGACCCGATCATTATAGACTTCTGTAAGAGGCACAAGGTATGTCTCGGTTAGATCCACCCATCGCTGTGGAGGATCGTAATCCTCCTTTGATTTTTTGTGAACAAGATCGACTCTTGTCGTCTCACCGTGGATCACCTACTCTGTTTTTATAGTCCCAGAATCTTTCAAGAGGTGTTGATAAAGCTCGTACGCCGGGCTAGTAAAGCCCCATTCTCAAGCATCGATGAAGATCGGGATTGAGGCTGGCAAGGACGCTTTGTCCGGGTGAGGACCTCCGACTTGATTCCGGCCAAATTTAGGCCATTCCTTGAGAAGTGGAATGCATCGCGTAAGTACAACTTTCCTTTGAATGTTAACTTTATGTTCATCTCCATTTTCTTCATTGGTATTCATGGCGGTGCAGTTGTTGCTCGAGTCCCAAATGTTATCCCTTGGTTAAAGGAGTGGATCAAAGGCATTATTTCACAGATGCCCTACTCCGAGCGCTCGTGGCGCAAACTCTCGAAGGGCCGTTTGGAGGCCCTTTATCGAATAAGTCGTTCTAGGGTTCTTCTCCTAGAACCATGTTCTTATTTCTTTTATTTCCCTTTTGTAGGTTTGCATAAGACCGTCGAGCTTAGGCCTCCGGTCGGGAACAAGGACTTGCCTGTTGATTCTTCAGGTCAGCCCGGAGCCATAACAAGAGAAGAAAAGAAAGAGGGCCCCGAGTACCCCGAGCTCGGAGAAAAAGAAACCAAGAAGAAGGTTGGTTTGTCAGTCAAAGGAAAGCTCCAGCTCCTGAGTTCCTGAGTCATACTCACTTTACCGATTCAGGGACGAGCCCGAGGAGGACATATTTTTTGTGGCCCACGAGCCGTCTGTCCCTGAGGAGCAGGTGGTAGTTGAGAGGGAAACGACGGAGGAAAAAACCCTTCAAGTGCATGAGGCTGGCACAAGGGTAAGGGTCAAGACTCCTCAAGACGTCGCCTCTGCCACACCCGGTGTCAAAGAAATTTCAGAATCGCCCTCATTCATGGAGTCTATGTTTGACGAAGCCTGAGCGATATAAGGAAGGTGTCCATAGAGCGGACGATCCCCTAAAATGCCTTTTTGATGGTGTGGACTTAACCGCCCTGGAAGACTTCATCGGGTTAGGCGATTTAGAGGTGCCGAGCAAAAGTTCATCCTCGAAAGTCGGTGGGTAAAATTCGAGCCCGAGATTGATCAATCGGTTCCCCGCTCTGAGCACAGATCCTGGCCGCAAATAATCGGTTGTTATCACCATCCCGGAGAATTCCCGGGTTCTTTCCGCCACTGTCGGGGTGGCTAGGTGCCTCTGGTACCTAGTAACTAAAGAACACCAGGCAAATCACTCTTTTATCTTCGAATTTGGGTTTTTGATGACTCTAATACCTTCTCTTTTCTTATTTTGTAGGCCTTAGTGCTTCATCATGAAACCTTTCTCCGGTACCGGAACGAACCTAGCCAGCTCGAGGCCGAGGTTAAAGAGCTTGTTGATAAGAGAGATATGTGTTGATACCCAATTTTTCCTCAAACTATTTTAAAATTTACATATATACCTTAAAATCACTCTTTCTAATAACTGATATTTTTTGCGTAATTTTTCATATTTTTATTAAATTCTTTTCCAATTTATTCAGTATTTTTATATTCAATAATTATTCATAAATTGTATTATAAATAATTTCAAAATATTTTCCAACTCAAAATATAATTTTTAATCCTATTAGGATTTGATTATTTCACAAATTAGCCAATTTGACATTATTTGGCTATAATTACGACAATTTTGCAATTATAGCCTAATTGTACATTTTATTCCATTTTAATTTAGTTAGTCATTTTATATTAAAATATTAGTTAATTAACTTAATTTCATCTATTTAGCATTAATTTAATTTTATGTAATTATTAACTATTTTGATTAATTATTTATCTATTTAATCGGGTATTTAACAATCAACCTCTTCCTCTTTATAGCCCAATTTAATTCAATTTCAACCTACTGAAACCAGCCCAAACCACCCAACTAAATCTGTCCAATACCCAGGCCCAACCCACTAAAGATACCCGGTCCAGACTTGATTTAATCTTAGTCGTTGATCGATTTTGATCAACGGCCCGGGTTCAACTTACTATAATTAAACCTAGAAGACTACCCCCCGAACCCTCATTCACTCGGTCTCTCTATCTCTCTATCTCTCTACTCTCTCTCTCTATCTCTCTAACTCTCTAGAGACTTCCAGTCTCCTCTCCACCTCCAATGAGGCCCTTCGTCTTCTCCGGCCACCTCTCCACCGGAAGCCATGGAGCCCTCATCATCCTCCTGCCTCCTATGATCCCTTCACGCCGGTAATGCTATCCCTAAGGCCCTCAAAGGAAGAGGACCAGTCTCCTCACACCTATGGTCTGTTCCTGCTTGCTTCAGGCCTCCAAAGCTCGATTATGAGTAAGATCTTTCCATCTTTGGCCCGAACCTATGGGTTTCTAGGCTGGTATCTTCATCTCTGGGTTCTCCCTTCAAACCCTAACTTCTAAATCTTCTGATTCTTTTAGATCTATAATAAATCTATGCATACTATGAGGTATTCCTATGTTTTCTTTAAAGAATCTCCCATCTCTTCAACGATTTCCTCATTTTTATTACTAGGGTTTCAAAACCTTTTTTGCAAAATGATTTCTTTGGATTTTCAACAATTACTTTATGATTTTTAGCATGTTTAAACGTCACTTGAGTCTTTTCTTTTGTTTGAGACATTTTAGTTAAGAAACCCTAGTACTTCTGGGTTCGATTTGAAGGTTTGAATCTGCTTGCAATGTTGTTTGCATGAACTTTCTGGATTTTTTACCAATGCCCTGTGTGTTCTATGCTTCTTGCCCTGATTTGATGTTAAGGTTTCTGAATCTCTACTGCCCTTTTAACTACTTTCTTAGGGTTTCTCTCATTTTTGTTCAACACATGTTGTTTATCGACTAGTAAGTCTGATATTCGTTCTGAGCATTTCTCGTAAAGCTGTAATATCTTCCTCAAATCTGTGACTTCTTGTATTCTCCTGATAGCTCTCTAATGATTTTTGAATTATTTCCTTGATTGTCTGATGATTTCCTTAGTTAATATTGACCCCTGTAATTTTTCAATCTCATGCGTAATTCTCTGAACCAATTTTTGGGAATTAAAATTGTACCCCACCCTATTTATTTGCACAAATATGTTGTTAATTACTTGAAATATACTTTCCTTATTTTAAATATTATGTATCCAGTCCTTATTACATGCCAAATGTTTTTATTATGGTAAAATCATTCTTGTGATTGATTCATTTCCTTGTTTAGTATGAATTGTATCCGTTTGAAATATGACTCCCTAATTAAAGGGAGTCCGGTTCTTTACTTGATTCTGATTGAGGTTCTTCCTAAAAATCTGCTAAATTATTGATTTCTACCTTATTTCTCTGGACTGTTTAAAACTATATATACACACTACTCTTTCATTAAAAAAAGAAAAAAACACATAGACCTTGTTCTGTTCTCTTTTGATCACACACACACAATCTACTATTCTTCTCTCGATTGTTTGTTATTGTTGGTCGGATGGAAGCCAAGACTAGCTATTCTACTTGCCTCTTATTATGTATTTGCTGTCTTCAACTAGTATGTTTCCAGTTTATATTTAAAGTATACAAAACAACATGTTTCTCTGGTTATTACGATGCATCCTGCTTCTGGTTTCCTTTTACTTATGGTTATGTCGTCCTACTTGAAACTAATTTCACATATTATGTTGTTTGATTCTGGGTATCTCCTCCCTTATAGCCTCAGCATGCAATCCCTAGGATACTATAATTGCCTTGTATGTTACTTAACATGTGTTTCTTAAACCTATGTGTAATTATGTCATACCCTCTCCCAGTAGTCCCTCGAATCTGATTATGTTTAGATCTTGGCATGAATTCTTGGTGACTAACTGGTGTTGTTGACTGGTCAGACTCAATACCAGTCTGTGACACTCTAATACTTCTCTAATGCTAATTTGTTTCTATGTTTCCCCAATCCCCATTGTCCCTAAGTGAAATCTATGCTTGAATGTGTTGAGCAGGTGCGAGTTGTTTGCTGTTTTTCCAAAGATGTTTACATTATATTCAAGTTGTTTCATTACTGATCAAAATCTTTTCAGAAAACTTCTTTATTGACTGAATCAGTCCAGTATTGTTTTGTGTCAAAACCTTTTGAAATCTATCTCCAACACTTTACTTTATTCCTATATTCTTATGTTCCACCCCTCAGTGTGAGATCTGCTTTGGGACCTTGAGTTCCCTCTTAACTCTGACACACTGAGGCTGGTATTTCCACTTTGCACATGTTTAACTCTTGGTTACTAAGTCTGGGTATGAGCATTGCTCGGGAGCCCTTGAGGTCCTTAGGGAACTTTGACACACCCGGACTGTGAAAAGGCTATAAATACCATATGGCAATGAGGTTTAGAGGATTTGGGCCTAATTGAAAGCTCCCTATAGAATAGCTTCTTATTTTTCACTTCTGGTTGTGTAATTCATAATCCTTGGCCTGTAATAATTTGTAAATAATTCTGGGGTTGGATAGTGAAACGGTAAGGGTAACTATGCATGCCTAGCTATTACAAGGGTAGAAACCATGCTTAGGTTTTTATTCCCTATCCGTGCAATAGAGATACTGTGTAGGTTCATATGTCCATGCATTAGATATTATGCTACTTAGGATTTATGTGCATTGTATTCAGCATCTCATCTACGCTTAGAAATCCTTCCTATAGGATAAATAATAAAAATAAAATAAAGTGTTATTATGTGATTCTGTCCATGTAAACATGTTCTGAAACTTCATTAGAAGTCCTGTCCTAGGATAAATAAACTACAATCATGTCTCACCACGCCTGCGCACTTAGATATCATGTTTCTAAGTAAGTAACATTAACAAGCTGTACTCTTGCTAATCCCTGAAACGGTGCATAATGTTGTGATTTTATGTGCATTTAGAAATCCTGTTTAGGTTACTATGCATCATGCTGCATTTGACATCATTTTATAGGATCTTACTCATTTAACTGCACTTAGTCCCCTGTTCTAAACAACTGGTAATTAGTCATTGCACATCTTCAACACCTAGAATTTCATGTTATAAACAATCTGAATAACTGTTGCATGTTATCTTACACCTAAGCAAGCCTTAGGTAATCAACTTAAAAAATAAAACGAGAATTGTCCTTTGTGATTAGTGTTCAACTATCAGCATGCTTAAAACCAGTAGGCAAGCTTGATTAAGACTTCCTCTCTGAGTTATGCAATAAATCTGTCTTTGTATTATCACTTAGACACCATGCGTAGGATCTGAATCTGGATTTTAATTGTGTATGAGACATGCTTTTTATGTGCACTGTTTGTGGAGGTCTTTGAGCCCTTTCCTGTTTATGTGCTACCCCCTTTATCTGCAATTCTATTTGTTTATTATATGTCGCCTTAGCATTTTCACCTTTAAAACCTGAGCGTCTGCCTAGAACCTCCTTTAGGATAGGAGTTCTAATTTCCTCCAGGACTGATAGGAAGGGACGGGTAACAGCATACAATAGGGGTCGAGACCAACAGTCGATTTAGTTACTTTCACGGGGTGGGAAAGGGTAGAATATATATATGATGACCGGTGCGCTAATACCACGTGTAGCCCCTCTTCGAGGAGTGATTACCGGGTATTGCATTGATGTGATCCATATTATTATAAACTTAGGATACCTTTTATATGCTTAGCTCGTAATCCTTTCAAAGTCTAATCTCCTTTGCTATTTTCAAACATTTGCATGCTTAAGACTTAAATGCCCTCATATTTGAGCCTTTGCTTGTTATTTTCTAATTGTACAAATTCACATAAACCATTTGGCCAGGAACCACACTTGTGGGTCCTGAGGGGTTCCTAACACCTTCCCCTTAGGATAATTACAAGCCCTTACCCAATCTCCGATTAGTAATGTAGATGTAATTGAACCCCTTAGGTGCCCTAACACACTATTAAAATTGTTAGGTGGCGACTCTTCAAAATATACAAATCCCTTTCCCAAAAGGAAGAGGTGTCTCAACCCATGTCATAAACCCCTTTCAACTGGGCCCCGAAAGGAGCGCTAGGGGAAAAAGGGGCACGCGATAGCATGGCGACTCTGCTGAAGATATCCAGGCTTTTACCATTTCAAATTGTTTCATGAATTTGTGCCTTTATTTTTAAATACTTGCACTCTTTCCTCTTCCTTTTACATGCAATTAATTGTTTACTTCAGGAATTTACTTTTCCTCAAATACGAAACTGACATGTCTCTTTATTTTATTTTGTATCTTCTTTAAATCATTACTGCTATTTTTACCACTTTCTTTAACGTCAAAATACGTGACAACTTGTTTTAATACTTATTATTGCACATTCATACTCCATTCGTGCCAAACAAAATACTATAGCAACGCTTGATGAGTGGTTGCGCTCTTCCTATATTATTACCCACTAAATTTGGAAAGGCTTATTTGCGGTAAAACTAGTCGATCAATGGTGCAGTCGACGGTTCCGTACCTTTCCCCCTTGAGTTGTCCACTCAAGGGTACCAGTCTAAAACCCCATAAAAACCTTACTATGTTTCACTGTTGCATGCATCGTGGTCAGACCTAGTCGAGCAAAAGTGTCGTCTGCACGATAGCTTTTAAGATAGCCTTATCCAAAGTCTACTGGGTTTCCCTAAACCCAAACGGACGCCCTCACATTCTGTGCATTTATTTGGAGAACTAAATGCTTCCTGCTAATTATTGATGTTAAATAGTCGATTCCAGTGGGGGTAAGGGCCTAACCTTATTTGCTTTGCTGAAAATGAGGCACGAAGTCCCCATATTCGGCATGGTCTTCAATATCCACCCAGGATTGTTGAGTTGGTGGGAGGATCTGCACTCTAGAGACAAAGATATCATCAGGAAACACTTGGGTAACTTACCATCTCTTGTCAAAAAGGCCGAGGAAGCTGAAGGAGGATATCTAGCCAGAAGCTACCTGTTGCTAGAACTTCGCGAGCTGGGAAAAGTGTACGAGGAAAGGAATAATTCCGAGTCTGGGGAAGGTCCTTCTTGGACCAAGTAGATAGGAGTGTCTTTATTTTTCTCTATCAATGTAATAAGGCCAATGGCCATTAGTGACTTTTACTTTTGGTCTATCGTTTTGGGATTTTTCTATTTTTCTTATCAGTAAAATGAGTCATGTAGAATTTTAAGTTCTCCAAATCAATTTGTCGCTAGGCCTACCTCGGGAATAAAGAGGTTCCCAACTTAGGACGCGCTTTACATTTCCGCATTATGTGTTTAAATACCGCAATATTCTTTTCATAATCCTCACTGGCTTGGTTACCTTTTCTTTATATTTCTTTTTCTTACTCCCCTCCCCAAAGGTTAGTTCGTGCATTCTAGCATCATCAGCCTATCGCACAAGATCCGAGGGCCCTCTAGATACTCCTCATCCTAGTCTACCTAAGGGCAAAGACAAAGGCAACAGTAAGATGGAAGAGTCCAGCGGCACCAGAAAGGAGAATATGATTGAACGGGTAGAGGCCAGTATTCAGGTCCTGCATGAAAACATGTCACCACTTGAACAGAAATTAATGAAGTTTCAGGAAGAACTCGATCAAGTCCGGAATCTGGCCAACCTGTCATTTTCCCTCAAAGTCCCCGACGTCAACCTTCCAAATGCTCGAAACCCCGCACCTCCACAAAATATCCCAAGACAGCAAGATCATCTGGCACCTCACCATCACGCCACTTCCCCAAAGAACCAAACTCTCCTGACGCAGTGCAATGCTTGCCACACCTCAAATAACACTCCACTAATAATCCCAGAACCTCAAAAACCCACAAAGGACCATTTCCACACCTATAACAATCCCATCTATGTGGAAACTGTGACCCACTCCACTCCGCCTATCTCACAGGCATCCGAGTTTGACGGAAAGGACTTACTTATTAGGAACCTGGCCGAGGAGCTTAAGAAATTGACCGACCGAGTCCAGGGTGTTGAAGGAACCAAGGGAATTGAAGGGTTGAATTATGAAGACCTTTGTATACAACCTGATGTCGAACTGCCCGAGGGGTACAAACCTCCAAAGTTCGAAATGTTTGATGGTACTGGTGATCCGAGAGTCCATCTGAGGACCTATTGCGACAAGTTGGTTGGCGTTGGGAAGGATGAAAGAATCCGCATGAAGCTGTTCATGAGGAGTTTGAAGGGAGACGCACTGTCTTGGTACATCAGCCAAGACCCCAAGAAATGGTCAAACTGGGTAAGCATGGCGTCTGACTTTATGGACAGGTTTAGATTCAACACAGAGAACGCACCAGATGTGTTCTACATTCAAAATTTGAAGAAGAAACCCACAGAAACCTTTCGCGAGTATGCTACTCGCTGGAGGTCCGAAGCCGGTAAAGTCAGACCTGATCTAGAGGAAGAGCAGATGAACAAGTACTTTGTCCAGGCTCAGGAACCGCATTATTATGAACTATTAATGATGGTTGAAGGCCACAAGTTATCCGACATCATCAAATTGGGTGAGAGGATTGAAGAAGATATTAAAAGTGGTATGGTTACAAATTTTGAAGCCTTGCAAGCCACTAACAAGGCTTTACAGTTCGGTGGTGTGTCTAAGAAGAGAGACGTGGGAGCCGTAGTGATTGCACAAAGATCCAAGTCCCCACTCAAATTCCAAGCTTATCCAACACCTCCACTCACATACCAAGCTCCACCACCTTCTTACCAAGCTCCACCGTCCACCTACCAATCTCCACCACCCACATATCAACTTGCCTCACCCAGATACTCACAACCCGCTCTCTTCTACCACACTTATAATTCCTAGACATCCCTTTACCACTAACCCCCTACACGCCAAAACTTCCCTAGACCTCGTCCCAATTTTTATCGCCGCCCTCCAAAGCGATACACCGCCATAGCCGAGCCTATTGACCAGCTATTTGAGAAGCTCAAAGCTGCTGGTTATGTCACACCTATCCCTGCTGCCACCCCTGAGAACCCTTTTCAGTAGGTTAACCCAAACAAATCCTGTGCATACCATCATGGCATGAAAGGACACACCATCGAAGAATGCCGCTCTCTAAAGGACAAAATACAGGCTCTCATTGACAGCAATATTATTGTGGAAAAAGACCCCGCTCCAAACATCCGCAACAATAATTTGCTAGACCATAAGGGTGGAGGTATCCATATGATTGAAACAGAAGATGATTGGGATCCCGAGGGATCAATCGGGTTGATCGCAGAAGGCGATGACCTAGAGAAACCTGCGCCACTCTCAAACTTATCATAGTCCAGATTCAACCGTCTGAGGACGCTGAGGTGAACATGTTTATACCATTTGAGTTTGAAGCGGCGCCACCTGCAAAGTCACCAGTGCCAATTGAAGTTGAGTCTGTATCTCCAGAAGATGCACTGGCACCATTCGAGGTCGTAGTCTTGCCACCCCAAACACACATTTCGTTTGAAGTAAGGATGGTCGCACCAGTTCCGGTGGCAATGTCAACCACGCCACCCTTCTATTCAAACGATATCCCTTGGGACTACACATCCGAGGCGAGAAGGAAAGGTAAGGTTAGGTCCGAGGAGGCTATCACAGCACAGGGTATGACGAGAACTGGTAGGGTCTACACCCCTGAGCATCTGGCCGAATCAAGCAAACAGGCTGCCAACTAGCCTCCCCTTATCGAAACAGGTCCGGATGACCTTTGGAGAAAGGTACATGCTAAGGAGTATTCAGTCATTGACCAGCTAAACAAGACACCGGCACAAATATCCATCCTCTCTTTGCTACAGAATTATGAAACACACAAAATGCTCTGTTGAAAGTGTTGAGTGAAGCATATGTGACAAAAAACATCACTAGTGGGGAAATGGACAATATGATAGGCTAGGTACTGGAAAGTCACAAAATCACTTTTCATGAGGACGAGCTACCACCTGAAGGATTGGAGCACAAAAAAGTGATGCACATCACCGTGCAATGCGAAGATCATTTCATCACAAGGATCTTGATCGATGGAGGTTCCAGTCGTAACATCTGTTTGATAACACTCAAGAAGTTGGGTAAAGGGCTACATGAGATAAGGGATGGATCAATATATGTGAAAGCCTTCGACAGTTCTCAGAGGTCCACCATGGGGGAGACCAATCTATGTCTGCATATGGGACCGACTTGGTTCGAAGTGGATTTCCAGGTGAAAGATGTGCCAGCATCCTACAACCTATTGTTAGGACGACCCTAGATTCATACTGCTGGTGACCGTAGCAATCCCTTTTATAGTCGTCAAACTATTTCGGTGATTGACGGAAAAAGGAAGATAGGCGGGGGAACTTACCACCACATTGAGCGGGTCAATGCTAACGACAACGACAAGTTGGGATAGCAAGATTGAGAGCATCTAAGTCCAACCTAGACGAGACCGAAGTTAACAAACTAGGGGATTCAGAAAGAGTCAAGGAGATTCGCATCAGCATTCATTTGTCACCATCAAAAAAGAAAGAATACACAAAGTTTCTAAAAGAGTATGAGGATGTATTTGCATGGTTGTATGATGACATGACCGGTCTAAGTACGTCTATTGTGGCTCACAAACTGCCAACAAATCCAACGTGTCCACCGGTGAAACAAAAGCTCAGAAAGTTCAAACCCGACATGAGTTTGAAACTCAAAGAAGAAGTTACAAAGCATATCAACGCCAAAGTTCTACGGGTAGTGGAGTACCCGACATGGTTAGCTATCATTGTACCTGTGCCAAATTGAACTACGCCTGACCTGATTCCCGTTTAAGAAGGGATACGTAGGAAGCCCTATGGGTTCGGTCACAATTCAATAAAAATCCATTTTCCCCGCAATTAGAAACTAGGGCAGAATTTAGATGTAACGACCCGATTGGTCGTTTTGCGTTATCGGACCCCGTTCCCCTAAATGGAACTTCCCATAGTGGCTTTTTGTGATTTATGACTTGCGGGGGCTGCTGGTCAGGGATTCGGAGGTGTTTAGAGTGAAATAAGAACATTAGTTCCTTAAGGTTGGTCTTTAAGGCCAAGTTTGACTTTGGTCAAACCTCGAAATCGAGTTTTACCAGTTCTGGTAGCGTCGTGTGATGATTTCGAACTTGGGCATATGTTCAGATTAGGTTTCTGATGATCCTGAGGCATTTCAGCGCCAAATATTGAAATAAGATGTTCCTTAAGTTCATCTTTTGGTTTGGGACGTGTTTTTGTGTTATCAAGGTCCGAATGGAATTTCGAGATCGGGAATAGTTCTGTTATAATAATTATGACATGCCTGCAAAATTTGGTGTCATTCCGAGTTGTATAGGTCAGTTCGACACGTTGTTAGCGAAGTCTAGAAAACTTAAAGTTCCTAAGTTTGGTTCTTGGGGTTTAGGGGTGTGATTTCGACTTTTAGCGATGTTTTGGGTGTTCTGAAGGCTCGAGCGAGTCTGTATTATGATTTAGGACTCGTTGGTATATTTAGACTAGGGTTCGGGTGGGCCCAGGTGCCTTCCGGGCACCTAACGGAGCTAAAAACCAGCAAAACATGGCTACTGGTGCACCTGTTCTAGTGTGACCGCAAGTGAGGTTGCCCAGTCGCAGGTGCGGGACCGCTCCTGCGGTCCCCAGCATCGCAGGTGCGATCACCCAGTGGCCTGGCCAGTTATCATAGGTGCGGAAAATATTCCGCAAGAGCGGAGCCGCAGGTGCGGGCCCAGGCACCCTAACCGTTTCCGCATGTGCGATATTTTTCTCGCAGGTGCGAGACCGCATGTGCAGTCCCCGAGCCGCAAGTGCGGAATCACTGTGTGTTTTATATACGGGTTTTAAACCCATTTTCTTATTTCTCTCTTCTTCCTTGGGCAATTTTCCTCCATTGTTAAGGGCTAATGACCTGGTCTTCTAAGGTAAGTGAACTCTACTCAAAAATTAGCTTCATGCATGGATTTCTAGCTTAATTAACTACATAAATTAGTGTAAAAAATAAGAATTGGGTAGTAACCTAGAACTTGTGATAATTTGAGAATTTTTTTTGTGAATTGGACAGGAAATAAAGTAAGAATCGTATATTAATGATCCTTAGGCTATGGGAGAGTAATTTCTTCAAACATTTCCGGAATCGGAGCACGTGGGCCCGAGGGTGTATTTTGGGATATCTTCAAGAAAGATGAATAGGCTAAGCTAGTAAGAGAATTTCATACTTTTGAGTGTATATTGATGTATTTATATAATATTTGACTAGTTTTGAGTCCTCAGGCGTAGAGTTTGGAGGTTCGAGCGCGTTCTTGACCCGGGAAGTAGGTCCTACGTGAGGTGACTCTACTTTCTAACCTTTTAAGAGGGAATTGTTCCCATAGGTAATTATAAATGATTGAATTGTCCTTATTTGCGGGGGCTACGCACGCACGAAGTGACGAGAGTCCGTGCGTGGCTACTACTATGTTATGTCGGGTAGTCTTTAGGAGTCACAAGCATGCTTGTATGCCTTATTTGTATCCATGCATGTATTTATAGCCTATTATTATCCTTGAAACTAGCATGAGAATATGGAAGGTTATATTAAATATTGATATTGCCTTGAACTCTATATTTCCTGAAATTACTGATAAACTCTGTGTATGTATACGAGCACCCGTGTCGCATGTATGATTCGTGAGTGGGGTAGCCTTATATTATGTCAACCGCGTCGCACGATCGATTCGCGAACAGGGTAATAGATGCATCTATAGTTCGAGCCGTTCGACCCTTCGCCAGTGCACATTTAAATTGTCGACTCGCTTCGGCCGTATGCTTCGACATACTATATGCTATGTATTTGACTGAGAGTCTTATTAGTATTGTCAAATGAATTTTCCTATGTGGTAGGGGGTTTGGACTTGTATTAACTATTGTTATTTTGACACTTGCGGTAGGTGGTAGTTCATATACATGATATTCCATGTCTACTTGATTTACGTAATAGTTAATCCTGATTAAACCTGTTTAATTATATTATTGCTAAGGACCCTAGTAAGTATTACGTCTACCTCTCGTCACTACTTCTTCGAGTTTAGGCGGGATACTCACTAGGTACATATTTGTTTATATGTACTCATGCTACACTTATGTACTTAATTGTACAGGTTCTGAGGCCGGTACATCTGGTTATCATACAGGAGCATGATCGTAGACTACACGGTGAGCTGCTCTTCTCGGCGTTCCTCAGCAGCACTGTGGAGTTCCTATTACCTTTTTTTTTTTAATATATTTTGTCTACCCTTTCAGACAAATTTTATATTATTTTATCTACTTTGTACATTCCACTAGTCGCCTGTGGACTTGTGACACTAGGTCTTGGCACGCGTAGTTGGTTTTTCTAATATTTTGGTTACATTACACCTATTGGCAAACAGTCTTTCGAGTTCATTTAATCACACTGCATCATGTGACTGTTTTCTTTAAATGATTTCCCAATCAAAAACTTGTTAAGCACTTAATTATTTAAATAAGTAAAGAAATCTCGCTAGTAATTGATGTTGGCTTGCCCGACCCCGGTGTTGGGCGCCATCACGATCTTAGTTGTAATTTGGGTCGTGACATTTGAGGAGGACCCTCAAAATTCTGAAGCGAGCAGCAGTCCACAAGCATTCACCCAGCCAA
The DNA here is from genome assembly GCA_005239505.1 of Nicotiana paniculata. Taxonomy (NCBI): domain Eukaryota; kingdom Viridiplantae; phylum Streptophyta; class Magnoliopsida; order Solanales; family Solanaceae; genus Nicotiana; species Nicotiana paniculata. The sequence goes on along the minus strand of ML307631.1, from coordinate 17,735 downwards.
CTGGGCAGAATTTTGAGGAGGACCCTCAAAATTCCGCAGCGGGAGAGGTTGCAATGCCTCGATCCGTATCATGTCGTCGGTTCATCTAAAACTCTTTTTGAATTATATTCATCCTTTTACAAAATCATTCATATTTTTTTTTGAGGCATCTTGTTTAGAGAACGCTACCCCAATGACACAGACAGTATCATCATGATCAAGCAAACGAGCCAAGCAGAGCCAGCGGAAATGCGAACTAACCTTCCCCCTTTACAAAACTCACAATCTTTCTTTGGATGCAGGCACAAAATTGCAAAAGCCCCAAAACATATTATACGCTCAAAGGACAGACATTGTTCCTCAAACTCGTCATGCCAACATTTATTATCAGCACAAATGATGCTTCATTATCACAATGCTCTACCGCAATTTAGCACCAGCTAAGAATTTTTGTTGTCCTTCCTTAGTCTTGCATAAGGCTACCTTTTTGCCTTCCGAGGTTAAACACTACCTCCATCTGCATTTGCATCTTTCATAAGGCTACCTTTCTGCCTTCCGAGGTTAAATGCTACCTCCATCTGCATTCGCATCTTGCATAAGGCTACCTTTCTGCCTTCCGAGGTTAAGCGCTACGTCCATCTGCATTTGTGTCTTGCATAAGGCTACCATTCTGCCTTCTGTGGTGAAACGCTACCTCCATCTGCATTCGAATCTTGCATAAGGCTACCATTCTGCCTTCCGAGGTTAAAAACTACCTCCATCTGCATTCGCATCATGCATAAGGATACCATTCTTCCTTCCGAGTTTAAACGCTACCTTCATCTGCATTCGCATCTTGAATAAGGCTACCATTATGCCTTTCGTGGTTAAACTCTACCTCCATCCGCATTCGCATCTTACATAAGGCAACCTTTCTGCTTTCCGAGGTTAGACGCTACCTCTATCTTCATTCGCCTATTGCATAAGGCTACCATTCTACCTTCCGAGGCTAAACGCTGCCTCCCATTTACTTCTCAAAAGCAACCAATGCCTCTAACATTATTTACTGTGCTTCCTTTTTGGGCTAAGCTCTGCCCCTTTAATTCGCAAGACTAAGCTTTGTCTTGTCAGCATCATATTATTACATCTTCATGGGCTGAAATATCGCCAACTTATCCAAAGGTGTCATCGTTCGGAGGCACCATATTCATGGCCTGAGAACACCATGTCATGGACAGATGGTCTCCTTTATCAGTTTGCATATCATTATTCAAAGGCATCATGGTTCGGAGGCACCATCTTCATGGCCCGAGAACATCCTTTCATGGCCTGCGAATCCTGCATCAAGCAATCAATGGCCCAGGACGTCATGGTCCGGGGACGTCATCCTTAATCTTCCAAAGACAACATTCATAGTCCAACGAGAATTTGCATCATGTTTAAATTACGCACTATATATTCTTGTATTGTTATTTGCAGGTAACCCGACAAGCAACAACTGTCCTGGCAGGAGCAATCCCGCTCCAGTTCTCCTAATTACTTCGTAAGCCATTTATTTAATCAGCCTTATATGTTGCGTCCGTTCTTGTAAAAAGCTCCATCGGGTTTGGACTTGTATTAACTATTGTTATTTTGACACTTGCGGTAGGTGGTAGTTCATATACATGATATTCCATGTCTACTTGATTTACGTAATTGTTAATCCTGATTAAACCTGTTTATTTATATTATTGCTAAGGACCGTAGTGAGTATTACGCCTACCTCTCGTCACTACTTCTTCGAGTTTAGGCGGGATACTCAGTGGGTACCTATTTGTTTATATGTACTCATGCTACACTTCTGTACTTAATTGTACAGGTTCTGAGGCTGGTACATCTGGTTATCATACAAGACCTTGATCCTAGACTACACAGTGAGCTGCTCTTCTCGGCGTTCCTCAGCAGCACTGTGGAGTTCCTATTACCTTTTTTTTTATATATATTTTGTCTACCCTTTCAGATAAATTTTATATTATTTTGTCTACTTTGTACATTCCACTAGTCGCCTGTGGACTTGTGACACTAGGTCTTGGCACGCGTAGTTGGTTTTTCTAATATTTTGGTTACATTACACCTATTGGCAAACAGTCTTTCGAGTTCATTTAATCACATTGCATCGTGTGACTGTTTTCTTTAAATGATTTCCCAATCAAAAACTTGTTAAGCACTTAATTATTTAAATAAGTAAAGAAATCTCGCTATTAATTGATGTTGGCTTGTCCGACCCTGGTGTTGGGCGCCATCACGATCTTAGTTGTAATTTGGGTCGTGACATTTGAGGAGGACCCTCAAAATTCTGAAGCGAGCAGCAGTCCACAAGAATTCACCAAACCAACTGGGCAGAATTTTGAGGAGGACACTCAAAATTCCGCAGCGGGAGAGGTTGCAATGTCTCGATCCGTATCATGTCGTCGGTTCATCTAAAACTCTTTTTGAATTATATTCATACTTTTACAAAATCATTCATATTTTTTTTTGAAGCATCTTGTTTAGAGAACGCTACCCCAATGACACAGACAGTATCATCATGATCAAGCAAACGAGCCAAGCAGAGCCAGCGGAAATGCGAACTAACCTTCCCCCATTACAAAACTCACAATCTTTCTTTGGATGCAGGCACAAAATTGCAAAAGCCCCAAAACATATTATACGCTCAAAGGACAGACATTGTTCCTCAAACTCGTCATGCCAACAATTATTATCAGCACAAATGATGCTTCATTATCACAATGCTCTACCGCAATTTAGCACCAGCTAAGAATTTTTGTTGTCCTTCCTTAATCTTGCATAAGGCTACCTTTTTGCCTTCCGAGGTTAAACACTACCTCCATCTGCATTTGCATCTTTCATAAGGCTACCTTTCTGCCTTCCGAGGTTAAATGCTACCTCCATCTGCATTCGCATCTTGCATAAGGCTACCTTTCTGCCTTCCGAGGTTAAGCGCTACGTCCATCTGCATTCGCGTCTTGCATAAGGCTACCATTCTGCCTTCTGTGGTGAAACGCTACCTCCATCTGCATTCGTATCTTGCATAAGGCTACCATTCTGCCTTCCGAGGTTAAACACTACCTCCATCTGCATTCGCATCATGCATAAGGATATCATTCTGCCTTCCGAGGTTAAACGCTACCTCCATCTGCATTCGCATCTTGAATAAGGCTACCATTCTGCCTTCCGAGGTTAAACACTACCTCCATCTGCATTCGCATCATGCATAAGGATATCATTCTGCCTTCCGAGGTTAAACGCTACCTCCATCTGCATTCGCATCTTGAATAAGGCTACCATTCTGCCTTTCGAGGTTAAACTCTACCTCCATCCGCATTCGCATCTTACATAAGGCTACCTTTCTTCTTTCCGAGGTTAGACGCTACCTCCATATTCATTCGCATATTGCATAAGGCTACCATTCTACCTTCCGAGGCTAAACGCTGCCTCCCATTTACTTCTCAAAAAGAAACAATTGCCTCTAACATTATTTACTGCGCTTCCTTTTTGGGCTAAGCTCTGCCCCTTTAATTCGCAAGACTAAGATTTGTCTTGTCAGCATCATATTATTGCATCTTCATGGGCTGAAATATCGCCAACTTATCCAAAGGTGTCATCGTTCGGAGGAACCATCTTCATGGCCTGAGAACACCATTTCATGGACTGATGGTCTCCTTTATCAGTTTGCATATCATTATTCAAAGGCATCATGGTTCGGAGGCACCATCTTCATGGCCCGAGAACATCCTTTCATGGTCTGCGGATCCTGCATCAAGCAATCCATGGCCCAGGACGTCATGGTCCGAGGACGTCATCCTTAATCTTCCAAAGACAACATTCATAGTCCAACGAGAATTTGCATCATGTTTAAATTACGCACTATATATGCTTGTATTGTTATTTGCAGGTAACCCGACAAGCAACAGCTGTCCTGGCAGGAGCAATCCCGCTCCAGTTCTCCTAATTACTTCGTAAGCCATTTATTTAATCAGCCTTATATGTTGCGTCCGTTCTTGTAAAAAGGTCCATCGGTATGCTTCGCCGATGGCTCCTGAATTACATACTGCCTGATTCCTGTAAAACCAGGGATATGTAGGCAGCTCAGAAACTAGGGTGCGGCCTGAACCTTTCAAGATATTTTCACTCGATCAAAATTGGCCATCATATCTTTACCCGACAACTCTTTCATCCTTCCCAGGTAAAGAGGGGCAGCTTTTGATACCCAATATTTCCTCAAACTATTTTAAAATTTACATATATACCTTCAAAATCACTATTTATTATAACTGATATTTTTCTATAATTTTTCATATTTGTATTAAATTCTTTTCCAATTTATTCAGTATTTTCATATTAAATAATTATTCATAAATTGTATTATAAATAATTTCAAAATATTTCCTAGATTAATATATCATTTTTAATCCTATTAGGATTTGATTATTTTACAGATTAGCCAACTTGACATTATTTGGCTATAATTACGACAACTTTGCAATTATAGCCTAATTGTACATTTTATTCGATTTTAATTCAATAGTTAGTCATTTTATATTTATATATTAGTTAATTAACTTAATTTAATCTATTTAGAATTAATTTATTTTTATGTAATTATTAGTTATTTTGATTAATTATTTATCTATTTAATCGGGTATTTAACAATCAACCCCTTCCTATTTAAATTATAGCCCAATTTAATTCAATTTCAGCCTATTTAAACCGGCCCAAACCACCCAACTAAATCCGTCCAATACCCACGCCCAACCCACTAAAGATACCCGGTCCAGACTTGATTTAATCTTGAGCGTTGATCGATTTTGATCAACGGCCGGGGTTTAACTTACCATAATTAAACCTAGAAGACTACCCCCCGACCCCTCATTCACTCGGTCTCTCTATCTCTCTACTCTCTCTCTCTATCTATCTAAATCTCTAGAGACTTCCAGTCTCCTCTCCACCTCCGATGAGGCCCTTCGTCTTCTCCGGCCACCTCTTCACTGGAAGCCATGGAGCCCTCATCATCCTCCTGCCTCCTATGGTCCCTTCACGCCAGTAATGCTATCTCTTAGGCCCTCAAAAGAGGAGGACCAGTCTCCTCACACCTATGGTCTATTCCTGCTTGCTTCAGGCCTCCAAGGCTCGATTATGAGTAACATTTTTCCATCTTTGGCCGGAACCTATGGTTTTCTAGGCCGGTATCTTCATCTCTGGGTTCACCCTTCAAACCCTAACATCTGAATCTTCCGATTCTTTTAGATCTATAATAGATCTATGCATACTATAAGGTTTTACTATGTTTTCTTTAAAGAATCTCCCATCTCTTGGACGATTTCCTCATTTTTCATACTAGGGTTTCAAAACCTTTTTTTCAAAATGATTTCTTTGGATTTTCAACAATTACTTTATAATTTTTAGCATGTTTAAATGTCACTTGAGTCTTTTCTTTTGTTTGAGCCATTTTAGTTAAGAAACCCTAGTACTTCTAGGTTCGATTTGAAGGTTTGAATCTATTTGCAATGTTGTTTGCATGAAATTTCTGGATTTTTTATGAATGTTGTATGTGTTCTATGCTTCTTGCCCTGATTTGTTGTTAAGGTTTTCTGTATCTCTACTTCCCTTTTAGCTACTTGCTTAGGGTTTCTCTCATTTTTGTTCAACACATGTTGTTTATCGACTAGTAAGTCTGATTATTCGTTCTGAGCATTTCTCGTAAAGCTGTAATATCTTCCTCGAATCTGTGACTTGTGTATTATCATGATAGCTCTCTATTGATTTTTAAATTATTTCCTTGATTGTGTGATGATTTCCTTAGTTAGTATTGACCCCTATAATTTTTCAATCTCATGCGTAATTCTCTTAACCAATCTTTCGGAATTAAAATTGTACCCCACCATATTTATGTGCACAAACATGTTGTTAATTACTTTACATATACTTTCCTTATTTGAAATATTTTGTATCCAGTCCTTATCACATGCCACATGCTTTTACTATGGTAAAACCAGTCTTGTGATTCATTCCTTTCCTTGTTTAATATGACTTGTATCGGTTTGGACTATGACTCCCTAATTAAAGGGAGTCTGGTTCTTTAATTGATTCTTATTGAGATTCTTCCTAAAACTCTGCTAAATTATTGTTTCCTACCTTATTTCTCTACTCTGTTTAAAACAATATATACATATTACTCTTTCATTAAAAAAAGAAGAAAAAATATACATTGTTCTATTCTCTTTTGCTCACACACACAATCTACTATTCTTCTCTCCATTGTTTGTTATTGCTGGTCGGCTGGAAGCCAAGACTAGCTATTCTACTTGCCTCTTATTCTGTATTTGCTCTCTTCAATTGGTATGTTTCATGTTTATATTTAAAGTCTACAAAACAACTTGTTTCTCTGGTTATTACGATGCATCCTGCTTCTGGTTTCCTTTTACTTATGGTTATGTCGTCCTACTTGAAAATAATTTCACATATTATGTTGTTTGATTCTAGGTATCTCCTCCCTTATAGCCTCATCATGCAATCCCTAGGATACTATAATTTCCTTGTATGTTACTTGACATGTGTTTCTTAAACCTATGTGTAATTATGTACTACCCTCTCACAGTACTCCCTCGAATCTAATTAGTTTAGATCTTGGCATGAATTCTTGGTGACTAACTGTGTTGTTGACTGGTCAGACTCAATACCAGTCTGTGACACTCTAATACTTCTCTAATGCTAATTTGTTTCTTTGTGTCCCCAATCCTCATTTTCCCTGAGTGAAATCTATGCTTGAATGTGTTGAACCCGTGCGAGTTGTTTGCTGCTTTTCCAAAGATGTTTACATTATATTCAAGTTGTTTCATTACTGATCAAAACCTTTTAAGAAAATTTATTTTTTGACTGAATCAGTCCAGTATTGTTTTGTGTCAAAACCTTTTCAAATCTATCTCCTGCACTTCACTTTATTCCTAGATTCTTAAGTTCCACCCCTCAGTGTGAGCACTGCTTTGGGACCTTGAGTTCCCTCTGAACACTGACACACCGAGGCTGGTATTTCCACACTGCACATGTTTAACTCCTGGTTACTAAGTCTGGGTGTGAGCACTTCCTGGGAGCCCTTGAGGTCCTTAGGGAACTTTGACACACTCGGACTGTGAAAAGGCTATGAATACCATATGGCCACGACGTTTAGAGCATTTTGTCCTAATTGAAGGCTCATTATAGAATAAATTCTTATTATTCACTTCTGGTTGTGTAATTCATAATCCTTGGCCTGTAATAATTTGTAAATAATTGTGGGGCTGGATAGTAAAACGGGAGGGGTAACTACGCATGCTAGCTATTACAAGGGTAGAAACGATTCTTTGGTTTTTATTCCCTATCTGTGTAATAGAGATCCTGTGTAGGTTCATATGTCCATGCATTAGATATTATGCTACTTAGGATTTATGTGCATTGTATTCAATATCTCATCTACGCTTAGAAATCTTACCTATAGGATAAATAATAACAATAAAATAAACTGTTATTACGTGATTCTGTCCATGTAAACATGTTCTGAAACTTCATTAGAAGTCCTGTCCTAGGATAAATAAACTGCAATCATATCTCACCACGCCTGCGCACTTAGAGATCCTGTTTCTAGGTAAGTAATATTAACAAGTTGTACTCTTGCTAATTCCTAAAACGGTGCATAATGTTGTGATTTTATGTGCATTTAGAATTCCTGTTTAGGTTACTATGCATCATGTTGCATTAGACATCATGATATAAGATCGTACTCATTTAACTGCACCTAGTCTAAATACAGATATCTAAAACGGTCCCCTGTTCTAAACAACTGGTAATTAATCCTTGCACATCTTCAACACCTAAAATTGCATGTTATTAGCTATAAAAAATCTGAATAACCGTTGCATTTTATCTTACACCTAGGAAAGCCTTACTGTCCTTTGTGATTAGTGTTCAACTGTCAGCATGCTTAAAACCAGTAGGCAAGCCTGATTAAGACTTCCTCTCTGAGTTATGCAATAAATATGTCTTTGTGTTATCACTTAGACACCAAGCGTAGGATCTGAATCTGGACCTTAATTGTGTATGAGACATGTTGTTTATGTGCACTTTTTGTTGAGGTCTTTGAGCCCTATCCTGTTTATGTGCTACCCCCTTTATCTGCAGTCCTATTTGCTTATTATATGTCGCCTTAGCATTTTCACCTTTAAAACCTCAGGGTCTGTCTAGACCCTCCTTTAGGATAGGAGTCTTAGTTTCCTCCGAGACAGATAGGAAGGGACGGGTAACAACATGAAATAGGGTCGAGACCAACACTCGATTTAGTTACTTTCACGGGGTGGGAAAGGGTAGAATATGGATATGATGCCGGTGCGCTAATACCACGTGTAGCCCCTCTTCGAGGAGTGATTACCGGGTATTGCATTGATGGGATCCATATTATTATAAACCTAGGATACCTTTTATATGCTTAGCTCGTAATCCTTTCATAGTCTACTCTCCTTTGCTATTTTCAAATATCTGCATGCTTAAGACTTAAATCCCCTCTTATTTGAGCATTTACTTGTTATTTGCTAATTGTACAAATTCACAGAAACCATTTGGCCGGGAACCACACTTGTGGATCCTAAGGGGTGCCTAACACCTCTCCTTTAGGATAATTTCAAGCCCTTACCCAATCTCTGGTTAGTAATGTAGTTGTAATTGAACCCCTTAGGTGCCCTAACGCACCGTTAAAATCGTTAGGTGGCGATTCTTCAAAATATACAAATCCCTTTCCCAAAAGGAACGAGTTGTCTCAACCCATGTTATAAACCCCTTTTAACCGGGCCCCGAAAGGAGCGCTCAGGGAAAAAAGGGGGCGCGACAATATGTATAAGCTTCTCAACAAGCAATGCGAAGGAGAAGTCAAGAACCTACGATATATGTTGGACGCGGCTCAGAAAGAACATGTCAATCTGGTGGAACAGGTAAATATCTTTGAAGTTAGTGATGACGAGTTAAACATGGTGACTAACGGTCAGAACCCATAGGTCTAGTAGAAGGTTGATCAGGTCAACCATCTTAGAGCCGAGATGGACTAGGTCAAGGCTATTGCTGAAGAATGGACGGGAAAAATAGATCGATTGGCTTCGAGAAAGGAGACTGTCTGGGAGCATTGTGCCTCGGTGGAGGCCCAACTTTGAGCAACGAGGGTGAAAACTGAGGCCTGGTCCCGAAAAATCAAATACCTCAAGGCTCAACTTTGCCGAACGGGATACCCTTGCCAAGGATCTTAAAGCGTCAAATTCAGTGGTGGAAATAACCAGAGACAATGCTGAAGAGACTTTATTTCCGATTATGTGAAGTGGCAGTCCAGAAGGGAGGCTATCTAGGAAGTTCATGAATGGGGTTTCGACTTAACGGTCGAGAAAGAAAATATTGAGAGGATCGAGGTCGAGGCTAAAAAATTGGCATATCTCGAGGAAGAGGAAAGCTTTGAGGGCTCCGACGGATTCGAGGGCGGATTAGACCTCGACTTTCCCAGTGATGAAGCGGGCTCCGTCGAAGATGAGGCTTAGGTGCCTTGTAGATTTTTGTTTTCTTTTGTATTTTGGTATGGTTTGTAGATGTTGTTTGTCATTTCGAAAGATATATATATATACAAGGCTTTTGTTTTTTCCCTTCGACAATTTTTAAGATTTGTTTCTTTTAGATTTTTCGTTACAATTGCAAATATTTAAAATGCTTTAGCACGTAGTAATAAGGTCTTGTTTTGAGGTTCTAACAAGGCTCATTCTCGATGTGACTTTTATAACTCGTGGGGGCTTGGTATGATCGATAGCTTTCCCCAAAGTACTTATTTTGATATTTTAAGATTATAGTTTTACTGAGGGTAGACTTTGGACCGGTTTGGATAATTTGAAGGCCTTATGTTTTGGTTACATGTTTCGGATGGCTCTGAACCATTTCTACCATGGCCATAGCCTTTTAAGTTTGTGTATTTTCGAATAGGCTTATTATCTCGGGCTTCAATTCTCGGGCCATCCGGGCTTGCCCATGATGACAGTCCACGGATGGGGATGGTCTTGGCCTTTAAAGTTAGGGTATTTCCTAATAGGCTTTCGTGCCCCCGGACTTTGATAGCCCGAGCGTTCGAGTTTGCTTTCAATGATAGTCCCTGAGTAGGGATGATCCTTTGGATCCGGATAGAGGTGGCCCTTGGGCCCGATATTTTTAAGGAGCAAAATTTATAGCCTTGGGCCCGAAGTCCTTAAAGAGAAAAATGTGATAGCTTTTAAGAGACAAGATATGTATCTGCAAGGTAGAAACTTTCTCATTTTTGTGTGCAATATACAAGATGGAAAATATGTACAAGCTTCGTGTTATGCTTAAGTGGTCTACATGGGCGCGGTTCATTTGACCATTCGGCCCTTACAATAAATCCTATCCACTAAACTCAGGCTGTTCCCACATAAAGTTTCCTTCCTTGCTAAAATGATTATCAAGGGTGATGGCCCCCAGTATTATAGGCTGATCGAAGAGAGGGCTCGGATACTATTGATGTGACCCTTGACTCCGGTTCATATCCAGTTTTCAATTCTAAGTTAGCATGAAATATTTTTGCCTCGTTAAAAACCTTGCTGGAAAACCCATTTGGGAAAAAATCGGCCCAAGGGAAAAAGTCGTGCTCTCAGGCCTAATAACTGCATCATTCTTTGGAGGTTGTCTTCAAGTTTTAGTGCAATTCATAAAATTAGGTACGAAAAAGAAAGAATAGGGTCGTAGTTAGTAGTATTTACGTTTTAAGTGGGTCACGTTCCACTTGTTCGGTAGTCTCTCACAGTTCCCTGCTTCGAGTTTGTATGATCCTTTGTTGATGATCTCGATAATTCGGTATGGACTTTCCGATTCGGTCCCAGTTTGCCTTCATTCGTGTTCCAGGTGTTTAGTGTCACTTTTCTTAACACCAAATCGCCAAATTGAAGTGTCGGAGGTTGGCTCTCCGGTTGTAATTTGTTTCGATCCATTGTTTTTGGGCGGCCAACCGGATGAAGGAGTCCTCGCACCTCTTGTCAACAGTTCCAGACTCGTGCTCAAGGCCTCATCGTTTGACTCTTCGATCTTCTATCAGAACCTGAGACTAGGTTCCCTTAATTCGACTAGTATTAGCACTTTGGTACCATAGAAAAATGAGAATGGGGTAGCCCCGGTACTAGATTTTGAGGACATTCGATATGCCCACAGGACTTCAGGCAAAAATTTCTTTCCATTTCCCTTTGGCGTCGGCCAACCTCTTCTAAAGATTTTGGTGTATGGTTTTGTTTGTAGATTCTGCCTGTTCGTTCCCACTAGGGTGGTAGGGTGTTGATAGGATCCTTCTGATCTTATGGTCCTCGAAATATGTACTCACTTTAGTGCCGATGAACTACTTCCCATTGTCGCACACGATCTAAGTCGGTATTCCGAACCGGCATATTATGTGGTCCCAAATGAAGCCAATAATTCTTTCTCCCTGGTTTTCTCAAATGCCTGGGCTTCCACCCATTTAGAAAAATAGTCAGTCATAAATAATATAAATTGAACCTTACCGGTTCCCATGGCAGGGGGCCAACGATGTCGATTCCCTACTTCATGAATGGCCAGGGTGACAAGGTCGAATGTAGCAGTTCCCTGGGCTGATGAATTATTTGTGCATGTCTCTGGCATCTGTCGCATTTTTGTACGAACTCCTTCGCGTCTTTTTCCATGTCGATCTAGTAGTATCCGACTCTGATTATCTTACGAACCAACGATTCAGCACCTGAATTATTCCCACAAGTGCTTTCGTGAACTTCCCATAAAATGTACTCGGTATCGCCCGGTTCCATAAATATGGAGAGTGGCCATCGAACGTTCTCTTGAATAGGGTGTTGTCTTTGGAAAAGCTGAGCTTGGCCGCCTTCGTGCGTAGAGCTCTCGATTCTTTAGAGTTCAAGGACAATATTTTGGTCTTCAGGTAATTTATATACTTGTTTCTCCAGTCCCAGGTTAAGCTTGTCGAGTTTATCTCGGCGTGACCTTCTTCATAATCGATGATCATAAGTTGTACGACCGATTTCATAAGTTGTAAGACCACTCTTGAGTTGATTTCATATTCACTAACCGATGATCCTACGATGGCAATAGCATCGACTTTGCTATTTTGATCTAGAGGTACATGTTGCAAAGTCCATTCCTTGAACCGCTCTAACGTCACCTATAGTTTATCCAGGTACCTTCACATTCGTTCCTCTTTAACTTCGAACGTTCCATTGACTTTGTTCACTATAAGGAAGGAATAGCACTTAGCTCCAATCACCTTAACCCCTAGGCTTTTAGCCAGTTCGAGACTTTCATGCATGGCCTCATACTCGGCCTCGTTGTTAGTCAAATTTACAGTTCCTGATAGATTGCCGAACTGCATTACCCGTTGGTGACTTCAACAAAATGCCAAGTCCGAACCACTTTGCGTTCGAGGCACCGTCTGTAAATAGGGTCCAGAGTCTGGCGGAGATCCCTGAGTTCAACAAAAACTCTTTCTCAACCTCGGCTACTAGAGCTGGTGCAAAGTCGGCCACAAAGTGTGCCAAAACTTAAAATTTAATGGAGGTTCGGTGTCGATACTCAGTATCATACCCGCTGATTTCCATGGCTCATTTGACCAATCGTTCCGAGAGTTTGGGCTTATGCATTATGTTCCTCAACGGGTAAGTAGTCACGACACATATGGGATCGCATTGAAAATATGGTTTTAACTTCCTAGGGGCGCTTAGCAGCGCGAGCGCCAATTTTTCCAGGTAAGAATACCTAGTTTCGGCCTCGCCCAGAGTTATACTAATATAGTACATGAGAAAATGCATACCTTCTTCTTCCCTACTTACCTCTATCTCAGATACCATTAAGTACAAGTACAAATGTTCATTTGCCTTCGAAGTATGAAGCAAAGATAGGCTCGAAAGGTACCACTTGAGTTCTTCTAAGGCTTGTTGACAGTTAGGGGTCCATGAGAAATTATTATTTATTCTTTAATAACGAGAAAAACCGATGACTCGTGTCGAAGGCCCTTGAAATGAATCGGCCAAGAGCGGTTGTGCGCCCGGTTAACCTTTGAACGGCCTTGCATGTTCCACCACTGTAATTTCCTCTACGGCCTTGATTTTATCGGTCTTGATCTCGATTCCCCGGTTAGACACCATAAATCTAAGAAGTTTCCCGAATCCGACTCCGAACACGCATTTCTCTGGGTTCAGCTTCATATTATATTTCTTCAATATGTTGAAGGTTTCGTACAAATATTTCAAATGGTCCTCTGCTCGTAGGGACTTAACTAACATATCGTCAATGTAAACCTCCATTGATTTTCCTATTTGTTCTTTAAAATCCGATTTACTAGGCGTTGGTAAGTGGCTCATGAGTTTTTAGTCCGAATGGCATCACATTATAGCAGTCGATGCCGTACTTAGTGATGAAGGACGTTTTTTCCTGGTCGCCCGAGTCCATCCGAATTTGGTTGTACCTTGAATAGGCACAAAGAAAGCTGAGATTTTCATGGTTAGTCGTCGCATCGATCATGCGATCGATGTTGGGAAGAGGGAAAGAGTCCTTGGGGCATGCCTAATTCAAGTCTTTGTAATATACACACATTCTTAATTTATTTCCCTTTTTAGGGACTACCACTATGTTTGCTAACCTATCCGGGTACTTAACCTTCCGAATGGATCCTATTTTAAGGAGTTTAAATCCTTAATGAATGTGTGCTTGACGTCGAACTAAGGCTTCCTTTTTCTGCTTGACCGGGTGAAACTTCTGATCCAGGCTCATCTTGTGAGTAGTTATTTCCGGTGGGATCCATGTCATGTCGAGGTGGGACTAAGCGAAACAATCTATGTTAGTTATAAGGAATTTAATGATTTTTTTCTTGAGCTCGGGATTTAACCATGTGCCCAGGTATACCTTACGATGGGCAAGCGCTCAATCAATATGACTTGCTCCAGTTCTTCGAGCGTTGATTTGGTGGTATCGGAATCATCGGGACTATAAAAGATCTGGGAACTCCGTAGTCATTGTCCTCATCCATCCCCTACTTTTCCGGTTCAATCGGGGCTGGTGTCGGTGATTTCTATTTGGTTCCTTCCTTTGCGATTGAACTTGGATCCTTTGGTGTAGGAAGTGTGGATATCGAGATCGCCTCGTCGACCGCGAACATCTCCATTGCAGCCGGTTGTTCTCCATAAATTGTTTTAAACTATCCTGACGTTGTGAATTTCAAAACCTATTGCAGTGTCTAGGGAACTGCCCTCATGTAGTGAATCTACGGCCTCCCGAATAGAGTGTTGTATCTCATATCTCCTTCGATCAAATAGAACTTTGCTTCCTGAATGGTTATGGAGTGTTCACCAGTTGTGTTATCTCTCTTTTACTGGTCTTACATGCCATATTGCATCCGTTTAGAACTCGAAATGCAGGCACAATTTGGTCTTGTAGACCCAACTGCTCTACGACTCTCAATCTGATGGTATCAGCTAAGCTACCTAGATCAATTAACACACTCTAAACTCAAGATTTATTTATGAGTACAGATATTACCAGTGCATTGTAGTGTGGCTGCACGATGCCTTCAACGACCTCATCGTTGAAATATAAGGTTCCTTCTAGCACGTAATCTCGAGTCTGTTTTTTTCTAGTGATAGATATTTTGGTGCGTTTTAATATCGTCCCCCGAGGGACGTCGACCCCATCAATGATCATGTTAATGATAAGATGAGGTTCCTCCTGCTTGATCTTCTTATTAGAGTCCCTATTCTTGAAATGGTGTTTGGCTTGGTCGCTCAGGAACTCTCGAAGATGTCCGTTGTTGAATAATCGGGCTATTTCCTCCCTCAATTGTCGGAAATCTTCCGTTTTGTGGTCATGTGTGGCGTGGTATTTATACATTATGTTGGGGACCCTTGAGGACACTTGGTGTCTTTGGCGCGCCTGATGGAAGCTATGATGGTAGCGGCAACAACGTTGTAGCTGTACTCTGATAACTTTGATGCTTCTATAGGTCCGATAGGCCTGTCGAAACCGCTTTTGCGCATGAGTCCCCGACTATTTTAAGCTTGATCTCTTCTCCTTTAACTTCTCAAAGGTTTCGTCTGGACCCACTACCTGTTCGGTCTCCACTGTATGGTTGATACCAATCCCCATTTGATCTTAGTTCACCATCAAAGTCTCTCTTGGATCTTTCGATAGCTCTGACGGGATAGACAGACTCGGACGTGGCACCAAGCTGATCATCTTCGACCCTAATTTTTGACTGATACCAGTGTCGCCCCCCCCCCCCCCCCCCTTTCCCGCATGTCGAGGGATCACAAGTTTCGACATGCTTTGGTACAACTCGTTTCCTTTTTTGAAAGGGGTATGGAAATTGAAGAGTCGCCACCTAACGAATTTAAGATACGTTAGGGCACCTAAGCAAGTAACTCATGAAACCGGTTTGTGTTACCAGAGATTGGGTAAGGGCTTGAAATTACTTTGAGGGGAAGGTGTTAGGTACCCCTCGAGGTCCACTACGATGGGTCCCGGCCAAACTTAACTTGTGAATTAGTCATTAAGCAAGTAATGCAGTTTAAGAACACATATGGATTAAAAAATACGGGAATAAAGGAGTCCTAGGTTTATTAGCCTATAGGATCATTTCACTGCAATACCCAATAAACCTTCCTCAATTAGAGGGGTTACACGTGGCATTAGAGCACATATCATCATATCTTTTACTACCCAATTACCCTCCTCTTGGTGGTTATATAAGCGCTTCTAATTAAAGATACTCTATGCGTGCATTACCCTTCCCTTTCTTATGGCCCTGGAGGTGTTTAGGACCTCTAATTAAGGCAGTTCTAGACTCGCCTAAAGTTCGTAAAAGGAGTAAATATAAGTGACAATTAAAACAAGTAGGACTGTCAAGTAAAGGAACAATTAAGGGGGCTTATATTTAATTCCACAAACAAGCAGTCAATTGCACGTCTCAAACAACAGTACTTCAGATAATTTAAGAGTCCTAAAGCAAGATATATAGGTGATCATAACAAATAGAATATATGCAGCATTGTGTTAAACCGATGCAACGGAGACCTAATTCGTTGTCCTACTGATTTTAGGATTTGTTGAATCTGAGCAGTTCGCAAATAGTTTTTGTGCAGTGTGGAAGAGCCAACCCCATATGTCAGAGTTCGGAGGAGTCTCATGGACTCCTAGGCAGTGCTCACACTGAAGGGCAGAAACCTAGATAATTCTAAGAGTAGGAGTGGAAAAGTAGTGTTTGGAGAGTAGAAATAGTTTGAAGAAAATAGTTCAGAAGTGAAAACAGTTTGAAAGTGAAAACAGCTTAGAAGCATTCTGAAAACAAAGGTTTCAGCAAGCAAATAGCAGACATAATCACAAAGTTTTAAAGCAAAGATTCATATTGCCCAGATTTAGCTTAGTTCATTAGTTAACACTAGGTGGGCACATAGTATGTTGAGATCAAACTACTACCCTAATAAGGCGTAGCAGGGGTTTGGAACATAGAAATCCTTAACCAAGGACACATAAAACCAATCAGAAACAAAAGCATGCTGATCAACACCATGAAAATTGAGATATTATGACAGCCAACTTCCATAGCACTAAATAGGATCTAGTGATGCTAATTAGAGAAATAGATATTAAGCACATAAGTTTAAAGAGCCAGAGAACATAGCATAAGTAATCATGCTGACTTAAAAGCAGTAGACAGGAAGAATATAGAACTTAAATGGAGGAGTGGTCATGCTAACAGTTCATAGAGAGGATAGGATTTAATTTCACATAAGTGGTTATACTAGTTGAGGTCAATGGACAGGAAGGATAAGGGTCTAATTGCCTAAGTAAGCATGTTGGTTTAAGGCAATAAACAGGAAAGGATTGAAGCTTAAACACAGAAATAGACATGATGATTAAAGCAATATTCAGGAAAGGATTGAAGCTTAAACACAGATATAGACATGATGATAAATGCAATAAACATGAAAGATACAAAGTTAAACACAGAAATAGACATGCTAAGTGAAATACAGAAGAGTCATGGATTCAACAGATGAGAGAGCACTTAGGTTCAGGCTTCATAGTATAATAAATGACATTAGGAATAGGAACATACCAGTTAAAGGAAGCAAAAAATAGAAGGTGAAAGTATGCAGGATTCATTGATCTGGCCTTGGCTTTCAGCTGGCTAGACAGTATGATCACGCTCAACTATGTCTAATAAAAGACTAAGCGGGCGTTGCAAATATAATCCGGGGTATTATGCCCAGAGTCGACCACAGGGAATTTACGTATCAAGCAAGCTGTTAGAGTACTCAACTGTCACTTGATGTTATTTAAATTACTAAAACTAAAGATTAAAACTAAGATTAACTACGCTAAGGTGTAAACAATTGTAATAAAGATCTAATGTTATGGTTTTCCCTGCCGGTGAATTTACTTCTCGGTAACTTTATATAGCTTGATTAGTTANAACTATATTAATAACAAAATAAGTTCATCCCCCAACGGGTTCTACCAAAACCCTAGATTAAAGAAGTTAGCTAAACAAGTTCATAAGAATAATATCTAAAATAACTTGCATAATTAAACTACAAAGTAATGAAGAAAATCTATACAATTTGATGTCTTGCCATTCGTCTCTTCTCTCCTCTTTGAATCTCCCTCTAAGTTGTGTTTTTGGGGTCTATTTATAAGTTTAGGAC
>ML307630.1:0-14582 GCA_005239505.1 Nicotiana paniculata | reverse complement strand
GTAATATCATGAAGTAAACTTTTTTCAACTTACGTATTTTTCTGAGACCCATGAACAGATGATAGAATAATAGGAACATAGGAATCTCTATTTTTATGAATAGAGTCATTTATGGAAATTATGCATTTGTTCGTTTCGTTTGTATCGTATGGATCATGCCAAAAAGAAATAAGGATAACCTTAACATACCTGATCTGATTCTCTTGACAATCCCTCTAACACACGTCAATTGTAACAACACGTAATGGCGGATCTTTGTGAGGGAAAATCCGTACGATATTCTTGAGAAAGATTGTACCGTACTCTCTTAGAATCGCAAAATCCCGTTGCTATTATGCTAAGAAGTCTCGTATGAACTTTTGTTGAAGAAACTCACGTTACCATCACACAATATAATCTCTTGAGAATTTGCTGAATCCTTCTTCATTACTTTGTAGAGATTACAAAGTGAATTTAGTGAAGTCTTTAATCTTTGGGTGTGGGCCCCACATATGTGATGAATAAGCCACAAATCTTACCAATTTTTCCACCTTACCATATGATTCAAGAGTCATCTTATTGGTTCTTATTGGCTACCACATTAGGGGCTTTATCATTATCCAAAGATTATTAATTAATCTCCCACTAAAATTCATTAGTTACCCAGTTATCCATAAAATTAAGAATTATCTCAAATTACTTCAATACTACTCACTTTAACATATTTTATATATCTTACTGTAATATATATTACTATCATGGTCATGTGGTACCTTATATGACATTAGTCCATGAATACGGGGTATTATAGCTTGGACTGTATTTTATCCCAAAATGTCAATCTTCGACGAAATTCATTTTCTTCGAATTTCTTACCCTCTCACCTTCACGAATTTACTCGTCACTTGTTTGAAATAGCATAATGCTTATAATATCAAAAAAATCTCATTCCCAAACTTACATTGATTAAGTTATGACGAAACTTTAACGTACAAAAATGCGGGATGTAACATCTCATTTCCGAGCATATCTCAATTTACATATGGCGTACTTCCACGTGCGAAAACATGGAGTGTAACAATGAGAGACTGATGGTTATTAAAAACCATAAATTTTCTGACATCATCAAGTTGGGAGAAACAATAGAAGAAGGTATTAATAGCGGAAGGGCGAAAAATTTTGAAGCGCTCCAGGATACAAACAAAGCCTTGCAGTTAGGTGGTATTTCTAAAAAGAAAGAAGTAGGGGAAGTTATGGTGGCCCAAGGTCCAAAGTTTCCTCTCATATACCAAACACCCCCATCCACATATCATCCTTCACCTCCCAGATACCAATAACTTTACGCCACTTATCATACCTATAACACCCAGCCAGCATACTATCATTCACCACCATCCCGCCAAAACTACCAAAACCCTAGAACAAATTTTGACCGCAGACCGTCTAGACAATACAACCCTATTGCTTAAACTATCGACCAAGTGTACGAGAGACTGAAGGTTGTCGGTTATGTCACGAGACAGGTGATCCGCCACCTGGTTTTTTGTACCCTCCGATCTCGTATTTCTACGTCAAATTCCTTCAACAATAAAACCTAGCGAATCAATCTAGATTTGGATTTTATTTTTTTAAAATAGATATTTGATTGGTGCATGATCAGTGTGGACTATGACTTTGGTTCCTATCAAGTAGGCTCAAAATTTCTCGAATTCCCAGACAACTACCAACAACTCTTTCTCAGTGGTGGTATAGTTCAATTGTGCATCATCAAGAGTCTTGCTCACATAATATATGGAGTGAAACATCATGTCCTTTTATGTCCCAAAACCGCGCCAATGGTATGATCACTTGAATCACACATAAGTTCATATTACAAGGACCAATCTGGTGTCATAATGATGGGTGTAGCCACCAAGCACTTCCTGAGCTCATCAAATTCCTTTAGACAGAACTCATCAAACTTGAATACCATGTCCTTCTGCAACTTGCACAAGGGAGTAGAAAATTTAGAGAAATATTTAATAAAGCATCTATAAAAACATGAACTCTAGACACCCTTCATAGAGAACCATTTTTCAACTTCCTCGACCTTAGCCTTGTCAACTTCAATTCCACTTCTTGAAACTCTATTCCCCATAACAATACTCTCTTGCACCATGAAATGGAGCTTTTCCCAATTAAGCATAAAATTTATTTATTTACATCGTGCTAGCACCTTATACAAAGTCTTCAAGAAATCATCATAAGATGACCCAAAGAATGAAAATTCATCCATATGACTTTTACAAACTTTTCCACCATACCGATAGAAATGGCTATCATATACCTTTGGAAAGTGGCTAGTGCATTGCAACGTCTGAATGGCATTCGCTTGAAATTAAAAGTACCATAAGGGCATGTAAATATTATTTTCTCTTGATCCCCTGGACCTATAACAATGTTGTTGTACCTGGAATATTCATCAACAAAGCAATAGTACTCATATCCAGCTAGCCAATCCAATATTTGATCGATAAATGGGAGGGGAAAGTGATCCTTGTAGGTAACCTTGTTGAGCTTCCAATAATCAATTCATACTCTCCATCTTGTCACAGTGCGAGTAAAACTTATCTCATTCTTCTCATTCTCCATGACGGTCATACCGCCCTTTTTAGGAACACACTGAATAGGACTCTGATGAGCTAAAAACATTCAATATTTATGACTGCTTTATGTATTTGATTTGGTTGATTCGATAAAACTTTAGTCCGGTGTGGGTCTAATATGTTGCCTTTCAATGCAGGTGGTGCATAGGGGATCAATGGACGAATAGTGCACTAAGTAGGAGGAAAACAAGTTGAGCAAGAAGAAATTCTCGTGCGCGGCTGCGGACGAGCAAGCCTTAACCCGCACCTAAGGGAGAAAGTTCCACAGAAGTCTCCTAGAGGTGGGCGACCATGATCATGGTCATACTACCAGGTGCACGCCGCGCATGTTTGTCTTTAAGAATTCTAGTCAGACCTATTTTTATAAATTTGGAGGCAACCTTTTGACCTATATGAAGACTAGCTGGTCCTAAAACTAGGTATCTCGGATTTGGAGCAATATTTGAAGAGAAGAAGACAAGGAAACAACATAGACTTTGAACACTTCATCCAAGTAATTCAATACACAAGTTGTTTGATTTAGGGGATTGTAATATTTTGTTTTTCTCTTAATACGCTTGTGATGAACAACTTCTCCACTATGGAGTAATATTTCTTAGGATTTTTTACGGGTATTGTGATTTGACTATTGTTTAGGATGTACTTTCTGTTAGTTGTTTGAATTCATTGAATGAGTTTCTAATTGAATTGCAAGGTTAATTTTGGTTTATTTTAATCAAAAGAGAAGTGTTGATGCAATTTGCATTGTGTTATCTTGTTTAGAGTGATTTGATGACTCTCATAAGTAATTGAAAGATCTTGTAGAGTTATTAATTGATCCAACTGAGAAGAACAGTCGAGAGAAGTTCTTAAGATCTTTCAATCAACATATTCTTGAGAACTAGGCGCTATTCTGAATTGGAAGTTTGGGGCAAGTTGTAATTGAAAAAAGCTTTGGTCACGTATGGTTTTAGGTACTAAAGTACTTAGGGAGGTGTAGATACTCTTATACAGATTATATCCAACCCGTCTCATAGCCTACCTTACAACCAAATTCAAAGTCCTACATGATCTAGATAAGACTGTTCCTACATTAGTGGAGAGTTACACGATAGCTAAGCTTATGGTACTCTTAAAAGTATGATTCACTTCTTGAGGGCGAGTGATTGTCATGTACCCTAGTCTATTATTTGCAATTGGTGAGTGAAGGGGCATTATCTTTTTCTTGTGAGGTGTATCAAGGATTTGGTTCCAATTTGGCCACAACACTAGTGGAATGTCATGACCGGGTTTGAGATTGAATGTGACCCCATGATGGTATCGAGTTGATTTTGGTCGGCCACTTGTCTAAGGTGGTAGCAATGTTAGAAGTAATGTAGTTTTAGATTGCTCAGGACGGGCAAAATACAAGTGTGGGGGTGTTTGATGAGCTTAAAATTTCTCAATATTTATGCCCATTTTGTGCCTTTGATTTGGTTGATCCGATAGAAATTTGGTCCAATTTGGGTTTAACATGTTTCCTTTCAGTGCAGGCGGTGCTGAGGGGATCATTGGACGAATAGTGCACTAAGTGGGAGGAAAATAAGTTGATCAAGAAGAAATTATTGTGTGCGGCCACGCACGAGCAATCCCAAACGCGCACCTAAGCACGCAAGTGCCACAGAAGTCTGCTAGAGGTTCGCGACCATGAGTGCAGTCACACTCCTAGGTGCACGGCCGCGCACGGCCGTCTCTGGGAATTCTAGTCAGGCCTATTTTGTAAACTTTGAGGCAGCCTTTTTACCTATATGTAGCCGAGCTCGTCCTAGAACTAGGTATCTCAGATTTGGAGCAATTTTTGGAGAAAAGAAGACAAGGAAACAACATAGACACTGAACACTTCATCCAAGTCATTAAATATTCAAGTTGTTTGATTCAAGGAATTTTAATATTTTCTTGTTCTCTTAATACTCTTGTGTTGAACTACTTATCCGATTTGGAGTAATCTTTCTTAGGGTTATTGAAGGATATTGTGATTTGACTATTGTTTTGGGTTTACTTTTTGTTAGTTTCCTGAATTCACTTAATGAGTTTCAAGGTTAATTGTGGTTTTACTTTAATCGAAAGAGAAATGTTGCTGCAATTTGCATAGTGTTATCTTGTTTCACGACTCTCATAAGTAATCGAAAGAGTTTGTAGAGTTATCAATTGACCTAATTGAGAAGAATAATCGAGAGACGTTCTTCGTAAGATCATTCATTCAACATATTCTTGCATGTTTTCACAACACATATCATTAGGTTGTTTAGCGAACTCTAATTCATTCGGAGGAAGAATATGAATCCTTAAGATAATCTAATCTTCTGTAAAATCTAAAGAGTCAATAGAAGTTAAGAGTGAATATAGCAGAGAGTTGCCTATAACAATAGTTAATGACGTATCTTGTCAAAGCCATTACTCCTCACCTTGATATTCAATTGTTGCTACTTAGTCTCAAAATTTCCACTATTTATTCGCAATCGCTAAGGTTAGTTTTTATTCTTAGTTCAGTAAAAACTTAAAATCAAAGGTTTATTTTTTTGAATAGTGTTTAGCTGAAGATTTATTCCAACATTATTTAAACCAATCCTTGTAGAGACGATAAAATTACTATATCTTTGACTAGCGAGCCTAAGTTTTATGCATCGGTTTTGCGCTCGTCAGACTCACCCATATACTATCTGAGATTGAGAAAAAGATACCAGATTCTAGCCATTTCATTATTTTCTTCTTCACAGCCTCATTCATAATAGGATTCAACCTATTTTGATGTTTGACACTTGGATGATGTCCATCTTCCAAAAAACTTTTGTGCATGCAAAACGTTAGACTGATTCCCTTGGTATTTGCAATGATCCACCCAATAGATCTCTTTTGCTCATGAAGCACCCGCAATATCTTTTCTTCTTGTAAAGTAGTCAAACTAAATAAAATTATGATTGGCAGCATTTTTACACTTCCCAAGCAACCATAGCATAAGTCCAATGGTAGAGGCTTAAGCTCCAATTTCGGGGCTTCTTCAATATATGTCTTAGGAGGAGTCAATGTCAACGGTCGATTCGACTCCTCGAATCTTCCAATCCTGTGAACATACTTGCACGCCATGTTAAGAACTTGCTCGATTTCCTCCACCATCTCATCTTCGTTTTCTTCCTCATCCCTAATAAAGCTCATTCAAGAAGGTCCACATGATTCATATAAGGCATCAACATTGTCACATTATTCTCCACATCGGAAATCATGGCCAAATATTCACAGAGGCTGGCAGCTTGAGTGCTTTATAAACATTGAAAACCTCCACTCGATCACCCCACTCTCATTGTTATTCACAAGCATCAATAATAGCTCGACCCGTGGCTAGGAATGGTCACCCAAAATAAATGGGACTTCCTGATCAGGCTCATAGTCCAGGATAATGAAATCATCAAGAAATATGAAAGACCCCTCTTGGACTAACACATCTTTTATCTCCCCTTCTAGGCTAGCCAGATATAGGTCTACCAATTGTTATCACTATGGTGGGTTAAGGATCACCTAATCCTAATTTTCTAAACACAGATAACGACATCAGATTTATGCTTGCTCCAAGATCACATAAGGCTCACCTAATTGTATGCTTAGCAATCGATATCTGAATAGTGAAATTCAATAGATCCTTCAACTTATGGTGTAACTTGCTTTGGATTCTCGAACTACATTCTTCTGTGAGTGCCACAATTTCAAACTCAGCTAATCTAGAAATTTCTTATATGCAGCTTTGTTCTTCACTTTTTGCAATCTTTGCAGTAAATGGGGCAGTGGCTTAGCTACTATAGGTGATGGTGTCTTCGGCACCCCCTCTTTCATCGGCCTTTCTTCAACAATTTCATCTGGTGCCTCATCTTCCACACTAACTTGTTTCTCAGCAAAAGTGACTTGTTTCCTCTTTTTGGAGGGTATTTCCACCAACTCTCTTTTCTTCCGTAGTACCTCAGCATTAACACGGGCCTTTGGATTTGCTTTGGTATCATTTGGGAGGGCCTCAGTTGGTCGAGTATTTTGAGCGCTAGAAAGTTGCCCTATTTGTCGTTACGGATTTCGAATAGGTTGTTGCTTGATTCTGATTATCAGTCATTATCTTCTTTAGCATCTCTTCAATATTACCTATTGGGTAGATGGGATGTTCAACCATTGGCGGTCGAAATTATTGTTTTTGAGCTTGCGGCCTGTATTAATTTTGAGCATCTTTAGTTTCACCCCATGAAAAGTTTGGGTTGTTTCTCCAGTTCGAATTGTAGGTGTTCTCATACTACTTCACTTAGCCTCTATTTGAATTACCCACAAAGCATACTGACTCTGGATTTGCTGGGCATAGATCAGTAATGTGTCCTTCTCCACAAACTTTGCAAAATGACAGTATTTGCTACACTAATTGGGCTTGCTTTTTATTTGGAACTATAGCCATTTTATTAAACTGATTCACTAATGTAGCAATTTGTGCTGAAAGTACAGACAAAACATCTAAATCAAGGACCCCAGTGGTTTTGTAGATTGTATGTCTCCTTTTTTCTCCTTACCAATCAGGATTACTCATGAAGAATTAGTTCAAAAGTGCATGGATCCCATCAAAGCTCTTCTCTAACACTTGATCACCAGTTGTAGCATCTACCACGATCTTGGTCTCAGGGTGTAGCCCCTCTATAAAAGTATAAGCCAACACCTCATTAGTCTGATTATGATAAGGGTAACCTCGAAGCAACCCCTTCAACCTTTCTCATGAAGAATATAAGGACTCTCCCTCACTCTATTTAAAAATGACTATCTCACTCTTGATTTTTGCTATCTTGCTTGAAGGGAAGAAACGTGTTAAGAACTTGCGAGCTAGATCGTTCCATGATGCAATGGAGTTAGCATGTTCCACATTCAACCATCTCTTTACTTCACTCAACAGAGAGAAAGGAAACAGTGTAACTCTCACATAGTCCATTTTGACTCCATTTGTGATGTAAGTATCATTGATCTCCAAGAAGTTCAAAATATATTATCCTTATGTGGTAAGCCCATAAATTGCCCGTTTGTGTGTAGAAGCTGGATCATGCTCTGTTTAAGCTCAAAGTGCCCAGCGATTCTAAGTTTCACGATATTAGAGGTGACATTAGCAATGCTAGGCATCACCACCTCCTGCTCCACGAATGGTTGCGTGTTAGCCATCTCACCAAGTAATAGAACAAGTGCAAGAAGATTATTTGCGTCCCTTACTCCAATCTTCTATTATATATTCTCTCAGATCCTGATCAAAGCCTTGAGTTCTATCTTGGCTCCATCGCATTCATGAAAAGCTCTTGAGATTAGAGCAACCAACAAGATAAGTTAGACTCAACGAAATAAAAACCAAAAGCTAAAGCTAGTAAAGCAGTTAATATTCAAATCCACGGTAACGTTGCTAAAAACTTGTCACTTCCAAATGCACACGCAAGTATACATGGTTAACAAGTAATATAATGATAAATAGATTATCGAACCCAGAGAGGCTTGTCGTTAACTACCTACTCATTTCAACTAAAATTGTTGTCAAGTCAAGTCGAGTGAGTCCTGGACAACGGTCAAGTTCTATCAACTATCTAGATTATGCTTGATAAAGATACATTTAAATTAGAGAAGAATTGAAGAAACCATGATCTTATCTCTAAAGTTAGGAAGTAGATTTGTGGTTAGGATAGAATTATATCTAGTCACCATGATTAATTGAATACTGTATTCTAAATGCATTCTTGTTAGATTAATTTCATAGAAAAATAGGCATTAATCTATCCTGGGCAGGTGCATAGTAATTCGAAAGAGTACTACAAGTACGAACGACTCGATAAATTAGCAACCATAAGAGAATTACATTCAAGAGGAATTAACTATAACACAATAGAATTGGTAAATCGATCATAATCCTGAGAGGCACTAAGGAGAATTAATGTCAAATAACAATATCCATGATACTCACAACCCCAGAATTAATGGGTCTTAGCCACACATGATAATACTAATCAAATTTACAAGTGTTTGAATATTGAAAATACTACGAAGAATGAAAGAAAACTGATAATCCTCGCTTTCGAGTGCTCCTCACATGTAATTTGCTCTCAAAATGGCATCTCCCCCTTCAAATTCGGCTTAGAATCTTTTTTATACGAGTTAGGATCATGTAGGGCCGTAAAAAGCAAGTCTTATGTGAAATAAGAGAAATCTTGGGCTCAACATCTAGGGCAGTGTGTCACACTGGCCCTGCGGTGGACTGGGAGTCGAATAAATTCGTCTTGACTCCAGTGCCCCGGTTAGCGCGAAGCGCTCGCATGGGTGCTACACTGCCCTCTTACGCTCTTTTCTTCTCTCTTTGCTTTATTTCTTGCCTTTTCGTTCCAAATTGCTTTCGATTGGATCCTACACATAGAAATACCAAAGTTTAGTTCAAATTATCACAACTCACGTGAAAATACATAATATTCGAGTAAAATATGAGGCGACATGCATATAAATACATATACTTTTAGCCGAGTATCAAATGACAATTTCATCTCCTGCAACCTTTCTTGAATTCCCTACATCAACGGTGTATCCACCTTCACTAATGGGCAAAAATTCTGATCCTAAGGAGAATCCCACTTTATTACCTAGCTTCCCAGACCAAAGTAGTCTTCTACAAATTCCAATTTCTCATTATAAATACACAGAATTGAAAAATCCCAAAATATTGATTTTCAACCTTTTTAGAAAAGTAATCTCTAACTATTTTCTCCAAATAACTTAATATATCTTGATCTAATTATACTCGGACAATTAATTTGACTATCAAGAGTTATACTAACTGACATTTTTGCATGGAGGGCATTTGTGAGAAACGATGGCATAACTCAGTCGTAATGAGGTTGTACCAGGGATTAGCTCTCAGCCCATTCCTATTTGGCTTGATGATAGATGAGTTGGCGAGACACAGTCAAAGGGAGGTGTCTTGGTGCATATTATTTAGTAGACGACAGAGTATTGATTGATGAGATGCGATGTGGTGAGAATGCTAGGCTGGAGGTTTGAAAGTAGATCGTGGAGTATAAAGGTTTCAAGTTGAGCAGGACTAAAACAGACTATTTAAAATGCAAGTTTAGTGACGTTCACACTCAGGAGGTCAACACGGAAGTGAGGCCGGATACACAAGTTATCCCCAAAAATAGAAGTTTCAAGTATCTCTGGTCTATAATCCAAGGTAATTGGGAGATTGATGATGATCACGCATCGTATTGGAGCGAGGTGGATGAAATGGATGCTCGTATATGGCGTTTTGTATGAGAAGAATGTGCCACCATGACTTAAAGTGAAGGTCTACAGATTAGTTGTTAGACTGACTATGTTGTATAGCGTGAAGTGTTAGCCAGTCAAGACCTCTCACGTTCAGAAGATGAAAGTAGCGAAAATGAGGATACTAGGATAAATGTGTGGGCATAATAAGAGGGATATGATTAGGAATAAAGATATTTGGGACAAGGTAAAAGTGGCTTATGTGGTAGACAAGATGTGAGAAGCGAAGCTGAGATGATTTGGCATGTGAAGAGGAAATGCACAGATACTCCAGGAGAAGGTGTGAAAGGTTGCCTATAAAGGGTCGAATGAGAGGTAGAAGTAGGTCAAAGAAGTACCGGGGAGAGATTATCAGGCAGGAGATGACAGATCTTCAACTTACCGAGGATATGACCCTTGATAGGAGGTGTGAAAGTCGAGGCTTAAGGTAATAAGTTAGCAAGTAGTTGAGCGTATTCCTTTTTCTTATTGTTATCTCTCCTCCATATCTGTAGTACTAGTGTTATTCTTATATTTCCTATCCTTACATTTCTATTATCATTTGTTGTTTCTTTTGCTTATGTATCTTATTTTTCTACCCGTTTATATTGCTTCTCTTTCCATAGCTTCTCCCTTAATGTATTTATTTGTCACAGTTGTTGTGATTATGCTTTCATTGCTGAGAATCTTCTGGAAATAATCTCATTATCTTCACAAGGTAAGGATAAGATCCCCATACACACTACTCTTATTAAATCACACTTGTAAAATTATACTGATTATGTCGTTATTGTTGTACATAACTCAATAATAAATAGCAAATGGGGTAATGAAACGTGGCAATTGAGATCCCAAAAAAGAAACTATTTGGCCCCAATTATTAAAAAATAAAAGCAAAAAGTGAGTCATACCTCCTCTTTCCTCTTCCGAAACCCCTGCTTTTTTTTCTCCTCCGTTGCTCTTAAAAACCGACTCCCAGAATATAGCGCCACAATTCGGTGGCTCAAAATTAGAGTTAGTTGCAGTATTGGGATTTTCATAGCTGCGGTATATGGAATCTTCAGTGGAGAAATATAGTTTTTCCGTTTTCAGAAGAAATTAAGAGATATGATTTATTTTTGACATTTTTTCGTGTAGCTATTTTGGCTTTTGAGTAATTTCTGCTTCCTCTAGGGAATTAGACTAAAATTCGTTTAAATGAAGCTGCAAATCTTAAATTTTTCACAATGACGGTAGCAACGGTTTCTATAAATTTTGAAAGACTTCGAGTGGGGAAGAAGAGCTAAGTGATTTCGTTATTGAAAGATCCTTAAATTTATTTATAAAATATATATACTAGTAATAAAATTTAATTTCTAAATAATAAATTAATCATTTAAAATAAAAAACGAATTTCAAAAAATAAATATATAAAAAATAAGCAGAAGAGCACAAACAATAAACAATAAAGTGGTGGATTATCAGATATTGAGGTCCAGAACTCAATGTGAAAATTATGATTTGGCTATCATCACAAACAAGAATAAGAAACAAACGTATATAACGTAATAACTTAAGATTTGAGCATTGACGGTGTCAAAAATATTTACTCCTTCTGATCAATTTAAATGGTGATTGTAGATTATCCTATTAAGCAGTGTTTTAATAGGCTTTTCTGGGACTCGCCTCGAGGCGCCCCAGGGTGGGGCACTATCAAAACGCCTTGAGACTCATGTGTGGGGCTTAGTTCTGTGATGCTTACGCCCCATGCGCCCGACTGTGCGCCCTTACACCTAACGCTCAACTCTCGGGACTCGCCCAATAATTCCTATGTAAATCATGTGTTGAATTTATTAATTTGCATTGTTGACTCTTAAAATTCATTAACAAATGAATGATTAAAGTTCTTTTTATCTATAGGAATTTAAAAATTGTGAATAATTCAAATAACGAATCATAATATTGCATATTTACTAGTTGAAAATGTCGTGAGGGTGAATATCATTTGAATATTTCTTCTAAAAATAGATGAACAAAATTTATATCTTTACTTGATAGATCCTCATGTTTTAGTTCTGTGTCTCTCAAAATTATCATACGTTTCTTATTTTACTATTTAAAAATAATTTTATACTTATTCAAGAAGGAGTAATATTTTATATTACATTGTTGATAAACTTTATTGAGTAT
Organism: Nicotiana paniculata; assembly: GCA_005239505.1. NCBI lineage: Eukaryota > Viridiplantae > Streptophyta > Magnoliopsida > Solanales > Solanaceae > Nicotiana > Nicotiana paniculata. The sequence goes on along the minus strand of ML307630.1, from coordinate 2,493 downwards.
TTACTTTTACAGAGGTAAAATATGTAGTTTGATTACATTTTTTAAGAAATTATAATTTTTAATTGTTTGAAAGTTAAGAGGTTATAGTTAATTTACATTTCATAGTAACTTTAACAACATTATATTATTTATAATTGTAAAACATGTTAAATATTTTATTTTATATGAGTTTCTTTAATTCATTTTAGTTTTATTGAACTTTTAATGCATCCTTTGTATTTTTGTTGTGTTATAATGCTCTATTATTAATTCATAAAATTAAAAAATTAAAGATTCGTGGGGCTTACGCCCCGTGCCTCGAGGCTTTCGCCTCGCTCCGTATTAAGTAGAACGCCCCGTCTCACCCCCCCTCCCCCCCCCCTCCGCCTTTTAAAACACTGCTATTAAGTAGCACTTATTGGTGAATATCTATAATAAATTATAAATAACTTAATATAATATGTCGAATTATACTAAAAGAAAATCGATGCATGAATGCTTTTGTGTTCTTGCAGTTTCAGAGAACATTATAATGTTATCGATATATATGACTTAATTTCTATATAAAAAGGATAAAATTAAAATTGAAGAACGAAGCAAATATACTAAAATGGGGGAAGAAAATTATAAAACTTTATTATATAAAATAACCTCAATCAAGTAAGAAAAAATATATTGTAAAACTTTTCTTTATACTAGTTATTAATATAAACTATTATAATAATAAGAATTTAAAATAAATATGGGACCTTCAAATTTTTGGGCTAAGTTTAGGGGTTGTCCATATCTTCAGCCTTAATTTTTTTTTATATTCTACTGATCGTTGTCTAATCTATTTTTATATTCTGCTGATCGTTATCTATGCTACTAGTATTATTAAATGGGAAAATTTCACATAAAAATAACTAGACTCTCTACTTTTCAATTTTATAGTACATATTTTAATTTACAACCAACTAGGCCAAAAATAATAGGTTAATATTAAACATTCAACTCCAATAAGTTTTCGAAAATTACTATTTAATTCTTAAAAAGATTGCTCAAGCTTTTAAGTTAATTTTCGAATCAGTAACTGTGACTTCAATATTAGTTCAACAAACCAAATCTATTTAGGTGGTGAAAATTAGATTTTTAATAAGCATAAATTCGTGAATTTAAATTCCAAATTTGATTTTCTGAGAAATTTGGAGTGGATGTTATTTAGACTTGTTAGAAATAGTATAAGGAGGTTGTATATAAAATTTGAAGTTATTTAATGGAGATTTGGACTGCTTTTGAACAAGAATTGTAATTGAAAATCGTGAAAGAAGTTCGTCTACAGACCCTTGTATAAAGGTGTATAACAGTGTATAAGATGTGTTTATATACTCATATACACTATTATACAAGATTATACATAATTATACAAAAAANTCTTCTTCCTTGCGTCTTTTCTGAAATTCAACTCAAATCTGGCTCAAATCTACTCCAAATCACTTCAAATTTAAATTTTGAACTCCTTTTGATATTTTCAATCAATTGGAACAACACTCAATCCAAACAACTAACAAAATCAAAAACTCCTATTTTCGAAAGCAAAGCTTCGAATGGCCTTCAGTAGTGAACTTCTACTCTTTAATTTTATTACATTGCAACTAGGTGACATAAGTGGGAGAAGCAGTAATGACGGACGACCCGTTGAAGCATATGTAGAAGATGTGAGAAGAAGAGAGAGTGAAAGCAATGGTTGTAAGAACACATATTTTCAATTTGCTAGTGCTTTCAAAATATGTACAATATAAACTAAGTGGGGTAAAACTTAAAAATATGACCTATTTTTTATTATGATGTGAAGGTATGTGTATTTTTTTATAATTTTTTCTTATTAAATTACGTAGTAGTTTCTTAATTTCCTATAAAGTACTCCTTTATGTATTCAGCATTTCTTAATCTAATGAGTCTATTATTGAAGGGTAATTTCAAAAGTCTGTTGTCCAGCTAGTTTCTTGTGTATTTAAAGATTAATGCAAAATAGACAAGTTTAATCCAATCACATTATAATTGAATGTGATGACGTCTTACGTTTATAGTTCAATTTGTCTTTTGCCTACGAGACTATGGGTGTGTTTGGTACGAAAGAAAATATTTTTCGGGAGAACAGAAAATATTTTTTAAATTTTTTTTCTCAACCTTTCCCATCATATTTTTTACCTCTCTATCCCACCTCATGCCTATCTTCCCCACCCTCTCTCAAAAAAAAATTTCAAAAATTTCAGTTTTTTTATCCGTCACCACCAACGTACTACCCCTGTATTTTTTTTGTAATTTTAAATTTTTATTTTTTTCGTTTTTTTATACCACGCACCCCCACCCCCACTGCCCCTCCAACCCCACACAAAAAAAGTTTTTTTTTTGGTAATTTTCAAGTTTTTGTTTTTCTTTTTTCTTTTTTCTGCCCCACCCCACTGCCCCCCTCCATCCTGCACTAAAAAGAAGTTTTTTTTAATTTTTTTTTTTTGGTAATTTTCAAATTTC